>VYZP01067355.1:0-24312 GCA_013400635.1 Hypocryptadius cinnamomeus
CTCTGAGCCAAGGCATCAGCACATCGTGCAGTCCCATCCATACTGCCAGGAGGAACAATCTACGGACTGTCCAACCACCAACCCACCCACAGTTCTCACATACCTATTTCTTCCACTCCCCAAATTTTTTTTTGCTAATACAGCAGGCCATGGTCAATCAGGAGAACATGGTCCTGGAGGGAAATAAGAAGCAGTCCAAATCAACAGCACAAAATGAGACAATGGTTGCAACACTAATTTTGCATTAAATGGGAAAATTGATTTTAAAATTCTGGAATAACTTTCTGAATATAAAAGGTTACAGGATTGCTGATGATCCACGTATGAGGGTTCCATGCATGGGCTGAGCACTTTCTGGTTTTTATCTTGCTGCTCAGATCAGTTTTCACGTGAAACATTCTGACTCAAGCCCCAGCTCATCGCTAACTAGATATAGATCTTCTAATATAAAACAGTAATTCCACTAGAATCCTAGTAAAGTATGGACATTAACAGATTCCTCTACTCCTCCCTTTTCCTCAAATGAAGCTTTAACCTTAGGCTAAACAAATCTGCAAAATTACTTCTGGAGGAATTTAATTTCTCTGTTCACTAGTTTTACTTGTATTAATTAAAATAAAATTCTCAGTCATATCTTATTTGACTGGAAGAAAATATTTTACCATCAAACCTTTCTGAATAAAATATCATTCCTGCTTTGAATAATTTCCTCCTCCAAAATATCCAGGTAAATTATCTAGCTATGCACATTTAATGAGTCCATCTCATTAGTATGTAGGTATCAATCAGAAACCTAAAATTAATAATAAATTCAGTTTTTTTCACCTCATCCTGAGTTTAGCAGTATTCATATATGTTCCAAGGATGTATGGGAATCTTGGGGTTTTTAAGTGTCTACTTTGTTCCTTGTCTTATAAAGATACCTTTGCACTGCCTTTTTATTTCTAATTGCAGTGATGGCAATCATGCCATTGAACATCTTGGATCTTCCTCATGGTCAGTCTCAGGAGTCCTAAAAAGGGCAGAGAGTATCTTACAGGGAATTCAAACCTAGCTTTATCATTGGGAGAAATCCCAGTTTCACATGTTTGTTCCTTGCTGTCCTTTCAGTGAGACATTCTGTTTCATGGGAAATAACTGGCCATTTTCACACATTCTTCTATTATATTCCAGAGAGGGCCAGTTAGACAATTCTTTTGGACTAATAAATAGTTTTTACTAAAATCAGCAGTACATCAGAGAGTACATTTCCGTAATCACAATCTGCACCTCTCCTTCTCAAACAGAACACGCTACTACAGTAGGAAAAAACAAAAATATCTGAACAGTTCATTCTGATTTTGCTAAATGACCGTTCAATTTGCAGGTGTTACAGAAGAATGTAGTATCAGCCACTGAAGTTATTTTCCACTGCAGGACTTGCTCAACACAATCATAAACACAACCAAACTTTCAGAGGCAGACTGGTTCCCTATCCAAAGGTTAGAGAAACTCCCCAGAGAGGTGGACTGAGCTTCTTGTCAGCTGTAAGGTCATAATGATCACTGGTTTTTTAGCTCATCTTTCTACCATTACACTATATTTTCACACAGCTGGGTCCATGGCATAAAAGTTTCACAGCCCTGGCTAGGTCTCTACTGATACCTCTCTCCCAAGCTGGCAAAAATCAGCATGTTTCATAATCTATGTTCTCGTATGAACATGGTGTTTATAACACCAAGGTCATGGGTTTGACCCCCACCCATATGGGCCATTCACTAAAGAGCTGGATTTGATGATCCTTGTGGGTCTCTTGCAACTCAGAATTCTGTGATTCTGTGATTCTGTATTTGTGTCTTGCATCTTGCTGTAATAGTTGAGTTTCTATAATTGGCAACATGTCTTAACTACACTCATTGCAAACTGGTCATGTAACCTCTGGTGGGAAGTATCATGGTTTTATCCCTCTTTGCACCCTGCAGAGGTACTACTTGGGCATTCAGGGACATTATAAATTCAGTCCTCAGTTCTGTGTTTGAGATGTCAGTGCCCTGGGCAGAGGGGATGCCATCCCACATCATGCGATTGTGGTTGCTGTCAGATTCTGCGGATTTACATATCCTGCCAAACACCTATTTCCATAAATATACCATGGATGGTAAACTTTTATTACGACAACATGATCAACTTGCAGAAAGGCTGCCTTTCTAGTTAAATGGCTGGTGTGCTTGTTAGTCATCTCTCATACTGTGAATGCCTTTCTTCCCTCCAACAGAGAATTCGAGCATTTATTATCCAATAAGTGAGTTATTATCAAAAAATATCATGAAAAGTATTGATTGAAGAAAACAAAATCTTTCTTAACATGTAATCAGGAGTTCAGGACAGCAAAAATAATTTAATAACTATTAACTGACAGAAGAGATAATGTACATTATATCAATTCTCCAGTAGATACTGATCACAAAGGTTATCTGATTGAGATTCTCTGGTGTGTATAATACAGCAGGACTGTAGTAGCCTCTGAGACAAGTACAGCTGAATAATTCAAGTTGACATCTGTCTGGGTGCACTATCACAACTCGTTCCTTAAATTCCTATATGCTGGTCTAAGATGTTTGTTCACATCCATGAGCAGTGAATGAACAATTCCCTCCCAAGACAGGTGTCCATTAGCAAAATGGCATGCCTCATTTGGCCTTAAGCATGGGTGACAGCTAATAAAAGCATATGAACATGTGTTATGTGTATATATGCCATAAAGCATAACCCTCTTTGCTCTATGCAGAACTATTTCCTATTGCCCCAATTATTGTGAGTGCTGGGAAGTATTTCAGCATGGAAAATCATGTCCTTAACATCTGTGTCCAGGCTGGAAACGAGCAAATATTGTAGAGTACTTTTCACAAACATCCATTTAGCGGTTATTCCGTTCCTGCTGTATATCAGCAACAGGATCCATATAAACACACTTCACTGGCACATGCTCCCTTCCTGCCAGCTGTCACAGTGGCTGCTGCGGGGCCCTGGCACTGAGTTAGGGCTGATAAGTGGCACAGACAAAGGCTGATGCCCCTTCCTGGTGCAAAGCTGTAGTCCAGGAAGGTCAAATTGTTACTCTGGACTACTTTCTAAAGCAAATAATGAATGGAGCATCTATCCTATAAACCACTATAAACCAACAGGTAGGTTTCAGCATTTGTGTCCAACATTTTCCCAATGCCTTAAAAAGAAATGTGAAAATATCTTCTAATACGCTCACTGATAGGAAAGATACATTTAATTTTAAATCTTTTATGTGACAGTATGTTTCACCAAGTAGATCATAAAAATTTAAATTACTGAAGAGGGGGAGAGGAGACATGCAAATTCTTCAAAGCTTACTGAGAGCTTGTACAAATCTGACTGTGCATCAGACTTTTCACTTAGGTAAGTGCTTTCCATCTCCCAAAGAACAGTTATTCTGACTAAGAAAGGCTTCAGTAGTGGACATTGATTTCAATTTTACCTCTGCAGTACAGCTAACTGCAACAAAAGAGTCAAAGCTTATCTCCTCATTGTATTTGAAAGAAAGCTGTCTCAAAGCAGTAACTGAGAGCTCCTGCTAGATGAGTTTTCCACGACAAAGCAAGGAACTCTTGTTTGTCTAAAGCAATACAGTGTTTTCTTCTAAGCTGGCCAAAATAACAAGCCTATGGGAGTGTCTGTCTTAGATATTTTGACAGCAAAGAATTACTATTACTGAAGGGATCAAGCTCAGAAAGAAAAGAAAACACAAGAAAATGTCATTCATATAATGAAGTTGGTTTCTGCATCTGAAAGCCCCAGGTAACAGCCTCTGTCTGTCAACTTTTAGACCTAACAATTACTTTCAAGAGTCCTCCAAATACATCCTCAAAATAACGAAGTTCCCTTAACCAGTCTCAAGTGCTCACAGCATTAACTTCCCAAAAGCTCCCCAGAGATGAATGACTACAGAAAAAAAACCTATTGGACATGCCTATGCAGTATTCATTACAATCAATATTCTTTCACAACTTCACTAGGCTCCTCATGTGCACGCAACACTCTCATGCCTTACACTTTGTACGTGCGGATCCTCATCGCCTTCTGGGCTTGTGCACAGCAGTAAGCTAAATGGTAAATTCACTTACAAAGTCTGGCCAGACGAGGATTCAGCAGCAGCTTCTGTGCCTGTTGGAGACACAAAGAGGCAGCTGATGACCAGCTCCTCCAGTACTGCTTGACTGACATATAAAGGTCAGTGTTTCATGACATGGTGCTCTTGGGCATATTGTGGACCCTTTTCCTTGTGCTGGCTTAGCATCTTGGTGTGCTTCTTTTTTCTCTCATTCTTTGCCATTTTGGTTTCCTGATCCTTTGCTTACCTTCCAGTCATCTTTCCACACTGCTGGACAGATCACCGTTTATCTTGATGTCCAGCTGATAAAGGGAAAGGGGAACTGAGAAATTATTTGCATTCACTTAGCAAGAAGTGGTAGAGGAAGAAGTGAGAGAAGACACTCAAGTGAGTATTCACAGGGAGACCAGGATTAGCCATTAGCTTGGGAGCAGAGGCCACTCTGGGCATGGTTATAACAGGGAGGTCGCTGAAGAAGAGGAAACACTGAGATCTCAGGAAGATCTCCTCTCTTGCAGCCAAAGCATGCACAGGAGGATGAGTGGTGGTGCTTGGAGCAGACCATGTGTGGCATGAGGAGCTATGACTCTGGTCTTCCAGCTCCTCACTGGCATGGAGGGCAGAGCCAAGCAGGAGGACCCAGAAAGGTGGAGAGTCTAGTACATAAAAACTACAGAGCAGACTCTCTCTTTCCAACACATCACACAGATATATGGATATCTTTCCCTGAAACTGGGCACCAACCAGGCCAGAAGTGTGTTTAGAACACAGAAAATATAACTACTGGTTTTGTGATTTGGAAGGTTTCCAAAACAGTTCTCCTAGCTGGAGGCAGATGCTGCAGGCCACAGAGTTTAATAAAACAGTCCCAACCAAAGGTTTACAGCACTAAACTGCACACTTGAGGCCAGATTAGTAATAACAGATGGGCAAAATATAAAGATGCACAGGCTAATTGGATGCTCTGTTAGTGGACACTTTCCATAATCCAGGGGATTTTTGAATGACATATGTTTATCTTTCCCCCCTTCTTTGGACACTATATCATTATACACAGTAATGAGACACCTGTCTTGGTGTTTACTGGGCTGAAAATCCTTATGAGGATGTTCACCTGCAGTGTACCAGCTTTTTCGTTGGTAAAACATAGATACTATGATCACTTCTCTGGGCTCAACATGAGACTGGCTGTCTGAAAATCGCTGTGATTGGAGCTCTCAGCATTTGGGAGGCACTTCTGCCTTGGCTAAGAAAGTCACCTGGAGGTCACTTTTTAGCCACAAAGGAAAGGTAGAGTGGGAAAAGAATGAAAAGAAGTGGAAATCACTTCAGACATGTCACAGACAGTCTGGATCAAGGCACAGCAGCAGTGAGTGAGTTCATGAGACCTCAGTTACCACCCTGGTTTGGAGGTGAGAAGCCAGCCTGCTGTCCTACAGCCATTTGAGTGGCCCACCTCTGCTTGGGGCAGCAACAGCACTTGAGCCACATTCTCTGAGACCCACATGCAAACAGCAGAATTTTTCCTCCAAGAAGGCTGGGGTCACTGAATCATTGTGGTGGAGGTATTTTTATTTCTTAGTGATGCACAACTCTTTGTGTTCACAGCCCCTTTTCAAGCGAGAGATGGACCTTTGCAAAAGTGATTGGCTTTTCCAGCACCTTAAAGGGAATTTCTTCCTTTCTGTGGCACAAGCACCATCTCACCAAACATCTAACAGTTTTTTATGATTGTAAGTACAAGAAAAATCCATTTTTGTCCCTGTCCTTTTCCTTCTACCTTTACATATATATTCATTGTCCCTGGTGGACACAAGATCTTGCCACCTGCCCTGAGATGTATGTCAAAGCTGGAGCAGGGCAGGTCTGTACAAGTCTCGCCTCTGAACACCTGTGGAATTGCTGGTATGGTGCTCTAGAGAAGAGCTGGCTCTGGCCACAAAGACTAAACAAAGCTCAACCCTAGCTGAGTTATTGGAGACAGGCAGTGAGTAATCGTGTTCCTACCTGTATAAACTGGAATCAAAAGTGAGTTATTCAGTCAGTGGAAATAAATGGATTTTTCCAGCTGGTGTGGCTGACGTGTACTGTGTATATCACGTTTATATATCTTCCTTCCACCAACCAGCTCCCCTTTCAATAATCAAGCTCTATAGCTATAACAATTCTACTGACTGGAAAGAAATGTGTGTTCACAACATGTGCCAAGAGATAAATCTTGTTACAGCGCCGGCAACACATTCCATGCATTACATGTGCCAAAGGAGTAGGATTTATTCAGGTCATTTATGCTCCACTGGAGTGGAAAAAGGGGAAAAAAAATAGTCTTTGCTATAATGAATTGGACTCTTTGAGTCCTGCTAGGAATAATGCCCATGCATGGGCTGACAGGGATTGCCATCCATCAAGGCAGCAAGGGGTGGCCTTGCAGGACGTGTCTGTCCAGGACTCACAGCTCTGTGTGCACCCTTCCCTCTTCAGCTGTGTGTACTGAGACCCCCGCTCTGTGTGCTGCCCACCCCAGCAGCAGCCCCTCACACAGCCACCACCATGCTCTCCCCACACTTCCCAGGAGGACCTCCTGCCGCCCGACACACCCTGTCCCATGTGAAAACCCTTCCTGCAGCTCTCTGCTCCTTTTGGACAGACCACTCTGAGGGACTTTCATTTTGCACAAGTTATTGTTCATCCTGCAAAAATGCCCAGAGGAAAGTGACCAGTGTCCCACTTGGCTGTGCAGCTGCAGAGCCACAAATTCCTCTGATCTAAATAGGGCAATGAGGAGAAAAAAGGGCAGAGGAAGGAGAGCTCAGCAGGCCAGAGCTATGGCAGAGACCAGAGCTGGCTTCAAAGCCATCACAATTCTCTCAGACAAAGGAGGAGAAGTTAATTTATAAACTTCTGGGAGTTGCTGCCTCCTCCTTCTCTTCCTTTGTCTGTTCATAGAGCCATGAGCTCTCAAAGCAGAAAACACCCCTTTCCCAGGATTAAGAAAACAACTAGCACATTGTAGCTAGTGTTACAACTACAGGATAACCCAATGTACATTTGCAGGCACCTGGTTGGTATCTCACAGTTACTGTAGATAAACAGCCTGTCTATCTGTCTGTCTGTGTGTCTATCTACATCTATCTATCTATCTATCTATCTATCTATCTATCTATCTATCCATCTATCTATCTATCCCTTTATGTATGTACCAGCATGTTTCCTTTCTTCATCACACTTCAAATTCACTAGCACAGAGGAAGGGAAGTTAAAGGAGAAGAATAGAGTACGGAGAAAAGGGCCAAAGTTCTGTATTTGAGTTTCAGCATGAAACAGATTAAATCCATCAGGATGTCACAGGCCACCTGTCCTTACACAGAGAGAAGGGGCAACAAGTTCACCTTTACTGTAGTGGAAATAACATCAATGGTGGTTTAAACCCTTACTAGCTTACACTTTACCCAGAAAACACTGTGTGAAGTCAAAGCAGCCAAAGAAGTATCTTGGAATGTAGAAATGCAGGTATGGAGTTGTGTTCATGGAGAATTCAAATGGCTCTGTACTTTTTGAAAGAGAAAATTAAATTTATTTTTCTCAATTAATATCAGTGCAGTAATACATGTGTGGGTCTGAAAGGACATGATCTTTAGTCTTTCACTGTGAAGGAATGTTTGATAGTGTACATATTTCAAGCTTTTGAGTAAAAACCAGCAGACTACCAAGATCATGTATTTCGAAAAACTTCAAGCTGCACAGGAAGTCATCAATTATGTATTTGTAGTTCAATCTATTGACTCTACATCTGCATTGTCGCAGGGAGGAAGAAACAAGAACTATTACACTGAGATTAAAATGGTAATGAAAAGATCTAGCAAGTAAGAGTGCCTCTGAAAGAGTGAAGGAAATGTTTGCACAGCTCCTGAGTGTCTGGTAACACTAAGCTTCTTGGCCTTTCTTGTTTGAGGCAGGTTTCCCATATTGTCATAACACAAGATGTCCTGGGGAGGATGGTTGAATATATCATGTTCCACTGGCCACAGAGAATTTTTTAATTCCTCAGCTGTTGAAACAGACCAGATCTCAGCTGACTGGTTTTCCCATTATCCCATCACACCTCATTGGCCTGGCCAAGAGAAATTAACAGGAGATATATGGCATACAGAGGTGAATGGGATGGGGGACTGCAGAAAATTTCCTTTTCTCTATCATTCTCTTGGAATGAGACACATATCTAAAAACAACATACTTTGAGATGACATAGCACAATATCTGAGGCACAGGATGCAGAAGGATAGTAGGTGTCAGAGGATCAGAAAAGGGAGGGTGAAGTATCACAGTAGCACAGGACTTGGAGTGGACTGTGGGGTCACCGACTGTAGCTGGCAACAGTCTTTGCAGGCTACCTAATATAAACTCAGTTCTTACACAAGCACAGTCCATTGTGAAGTGCTGAATGATGCTCCTGTTGGAAAGAAAATATATCCTAGTGTCCTCTTGCTCTTGCAGTCAGGAGCACACGCATTATTCTGTCTGATTTTACTCACAGCCATGTGGGTATCTGTTTGTTCGTACAAATCTTCTCTGCTCTTGTTTGTCCTTCTCTATTACTGCCTCTAAGAAATATCAGTGCTAAGGTTGTTTTGTGAGAAAAAACTTACTGTGACATCATCTGTTACTACAAGTTTCATTTTATGGTATGTCATTCTTACCTCCATTTGTTCAGTCTTTTTGTCATTCAGAACTGGATTGTTTTTCTTTTTTTAATTTTATATTTAATTCATGCATAATTGATGGGTGATATGTACGTTTAGGTTATGCTTTCCCTTTTTCTTAAATGCAGATGCTGGGTGTTTTTGCTTTTAGGGAAGATATTTCAAAGGAAAATGGTGTAAGAGGAAGAGGGACTAACACAATGGGATACACAGTTTCAGGGTGGGAAATGCAGTTATGTATTCCATTTGGAGGCATACACTGAACTGCAGCTTAGGTTCAAATATTAATTAGGTAAACACAAATATTTTGTGTTTAGAAACACAAAAGTTTTGAAACTCTGTCATTTCTTTCTAAAGAGAATTGGAATTCAGCCTGAACATGGAATTCAGAACATGGAATCTGCAAAACCCCACAAAAGGCAAACTGATTCACATTTTGTGGTTGTATGCTTATCCCTAAGATAGTAAATAATACCCAAAACAATAGATGGTAAAAATAATTAGAGCAGATATTATGCATATTTTTGTATGTTCTGCTTCGTTAAAATCGATAGGAAAGGCAGAGCATGAGCCTGAAGCCAGGCTACAGAAGTGGCTCCAGTACAGTTGGCAGAATCCTGCTGCACTACTGGAGCAGATGGCCCAATATAAACAAAAAGAGTTGTCAGTGTCTTCACATAGATAGATCTGACTAAGCAGACACTGATGTTTGGTTTTTTTCACAACCTCCCTCCAAACCATGTTAAAATTATAAATGTGCTACTGGTGAAGTAAGTGCTCTGTTCTCTGTTCAGTCCCAGGCACAATGGCTTTTATAGCAATACTGATCTCTTTCCCATAGCATCTCGATGATTACAAAGAACCAAGAACATGCACAGGCTGGGAGGAGATACCTGAAGTTTTCCATGGATAACTTGTGTCCAGGCCTATATCCCACCCAGCGGTTCAAGATCCACTCTTAGCATGGGTATCTCCACAGGCCAGGGTAACTAAGGAACACCAATGTCATTAAGCAGAGCCCTAAAAGGAGTGATATTCATGCTCTGAAATCCCCCCTGTGGAAAAGTAGGTCTTCTTCAGGCAAATCTGACAATAGGATCAGTAGTAAAACACCACAGTTTCTCCTCTGCCATATTCTCTATGCATACATTACCTAGACAAATCATCCCAGAAACAGGAGACTAACACTGTTAATCACTGTAGCATATTAAATATTCTTGATGCTTCAGGGGGAGTGGGGGGAAGTCAAACATAATTGTCCTGAGCAGAATATATTTCCATTACAATGAAATCTCAAAATCAGTCCCCTGTTCATTTTAGCAAAGGAAAATTAGCATACCCCCAGATATTTTTGGTCAGTGGGGATACCATTACAACCTTCTGAATCTGCAAGAGCCATTTTGAGCTGTATTGTTTTATGATGACTCTGTCACTGCAATGTGACAAAATGGCACAGGTTTTAGTTCAGACCAGTAGATGGGGATTAATCAAGCTGTTATTCTTGTTGTTGTATACCACCAGTGGAGGCTTTTAACTAACCAGCTGAGAGACTTATGAGTATGGAAATTGTTTTTTTGCATATTCATTAAGAAGGAGAATTGTTCTCCCTTAGCAGAGCAATCTGTATGAGAGCAAAGGACCAAAACTTCCAGCAGAGTCAGGCAAACTGCCTGGTTACAACTGAGCCACATCTCTGGCAGTGGGAATGAGAATTTGAATGCCCTGAGAATCTGGACTAGTCTGTAAATAAGAGGGGATTTTCCCTGCAGACAAAATCCCTGCGAAGTTTAAAGGGACAGCAAGAAGTACTACATTTTCCCCTGAAGCCATATAAAAATTAGGTTAAAATAGAAAAAACTGCTGTGTGCTCCCCTCACTGTGACGTGAGACTGCTACCTCTGCATCTGGAGAGAACAAATTTGGAAGAAGTACAAAACCTCATATTGTGTTTATTGATCACCAGGTGAAAACACTGACATTCAGGGAAAAAAACTTTGAGCTGCTGCTGGGAGTTTGTGATTGGCTTGAGGGGTAGAAGAAGCACCTGGATCTCTAAATGAGAAAGCCTGGTAGACACAAAGTCTGGGCATCTGAAATAATCACCTGAGATACCTTCATAACAGTGCCTCCTAGCACTGGCATGGTGACCTGTTTTGTAGGTATAAAATTGGTTAAGACAATTGCCTCTTTACTCTTAAATCCAAAAATGACCCTTGAGATCCTCAGACAAGTGAAGTTTTTGTGGTGTTTTTGCAGCCTCCTCTGATGCACTGCAATGCCGTGTGCTACACATGCCTGTAAGACACCATGGTCCTGGGTGAGGTGTGCATAGAAATAGATACCCCAGACTCTGCTCAGTGTGTAGAAAACTGCTGAACTCAGAGATAACTGATGATGAAGAGAAGTTTAGTGCATTTGGTAGGTTTATATTTTTTCTAAGTCATGGCTCAGACTGGACCTCGACAATCTATTCTTCAATGTCAAATCCCTGAGGAGTATTATTTCCAGAAATGTTTAATGACTATTTAATAACAGCTGCATAAAATATCTCCGATCATATTTTAATATTCTCAGTGACAGAATTGTTCAGTGATGAAGTATTTTATGATTATAAAAATACATCTCTCCTTTTTCAGAGAGCTGTCCTTTAAGCAAACCCTGGCCATGCAGCACGACCCTCTCATCCCAGCTGAAAGGGCACTCCAGGTATGAACTGCATGAATCAGAGGGAGAAAAGGAGAGAGGGAAATGCTTTGCCTGAGCTCACAGTGGTAAAACCTGTGACTGGCTTTTTAGAAAGGCTGAAAAATCTTATCACTTAAGCATTTGCAAGTGGGCAGGTAAAGACAAGATACGAGTAATGAAATTCCTTGCTTGAAGGCACTAGCTGGTCACCAGCGGGATGCAAGGCAAGAATTTATCTTCAGACAGCTGCCTGAAGAGCCCAGAGTAGATGCTAACATGTTACTGGAGTTCTTGGTCTTTCCCTGAAACAAAAGTTGCTGCCCAGAGGTTGTATACAGCTATGCAGGGGGGTTTCACACCCAGCTGCATCCAACCTCTGCCTTGTGAGTAGCAAAGGCAAAGCTGGCACAGCGGGTGCTACCAGAACCTGCCTGAGCTTGCAAAAGGCATTTGGGCCTCCCCTTTGTGTCTGCAGTGTTGCTGCTCTCCTCAGCTCAGTCTGGCTGCCTATCCCTTTGCTTTTGGTTTTGGAGACAAAGCACATTAGCATCTTGTGGCAGTGTCCTCTCCCAACCCCAGGGTTAAGCCATAACCCTCAGTAAGGCATCCGGTTCACTCTGGGATCTGGGGAGCAGATGTCAGCAGGATAGCCGAGAGTGGTCTGGAATGGTGGCCCTAACAACTTGCTGGTATGCAACTATAAGTCAGTCATCCTTCTCCATAGGCAGTGGATAAGCCAGGGCCCACTGGGCAATCCTACATGGCAGCAGGATGCATGGCAGGATCTCCTCTTGAGTAGGGATGTCAAGGTTATTTCTCAGTGTTTTGAGAGTTCTTATAGCATCAGACACTAAACTTTGAAATCTTTAGCAATGTTAGGATGTTAAACTTTGAAATCTTAGTTGGGTGATATAAAAGATTGTGCGTATATAATCCTTCAGACATCAATTGTTGACCAAGGGGACGAGGATTGAAGCTAGGTTCCTCTCTGAAAAGGAGATTAGAATACTTTAGTTAGGTAGGGAGTCCTTTCTGAGCCTCACAACTCAACAGGAGTGTCTTCCTGATAGTTCTGACCCTGCATGCAGTTAATAACCAAGTTTATCTTGCCATTGAATCTTGTTAAACCACTGTTGCATTTACCATTGAATATTTTTAACTCACTGGTTCAGATCAATAAAGGATATCGTAGCTTCCCTCTTACAAGTGAGGTGCTTGACTCATCCGCGACACAGCCACACCCAGGAGATAGCTTGCCTTGGGAGAGATGTGCACTAGGTCCTCATGAACCAAGCTGCTCATTAATGTGGACATGATGTGGTGCTGGTCAGGAACTTCCTACTGCAGAAGGTCTTACTTTTCTTTACCCAGATATCATCTGGAACCAGCTGGTGGAACCACCCTGCTCCTCATCTCAGACAGGCCTGGGTATCACTGCCTTCCTGCTGTATACCCCATTTTGCACAGTGGCTTTTAAGGTTCACACTATTCACAGGGACATCTGTGATAACCCTCAATAGTCTCTGATCCCAAAATTACTGCAGGTCAAGAATGCTATGAGGTTTACAGCCTTCAGGTGGATGAAAGAAATACTTTAAAACAAATGAATATGTGTGTCTGTATGTGCATGAAAAAAAATATGAAGAGAACATTTACATGAGTTTACAGTGTTTACACTTTTACATGACCATTAAATGCCAGTTTCTGGTAAATGGATTATTGGCCCAGTTGACTCAAATTCTTGGCTTCCATAATTTATTGCTAGTTTAAACAGTTGCCACTCTTCTTAAGATGAGGTGGCTCTATCTGGGGATGCAAAATATGTTCTTAAAGCACTTTGCATTCCTAAAGGGGATTGAAATAATCCTAGACCCTGTTACATTTCCATTTTTAACCGAATTAGTGACCCTGTTAAAATCTGAAGCCATTAGAATTTTCTTTGCAAATAGACATGGTTCCAGAAGGAACCTTTTTTAATGTATCTATCCTCATCAATATCCGAAAGCCATTTTCTCTAAGTTACTTACATGTGCATTTAAATTGCATTTTGAATGGGTTTCACCAGTCTGAGAGCTTCGAAGTACAGCTACCTCTGAGGAAAAACACCTTTAAAATCTATTCAGTCCATTGCAGAGTATCAAATGGAAGAAAATTCTGCTAAGTGCCTCGAAGATTCATGCCTATTCTTTCAAGAATTTTTGAAGGTTATGTCTTTTTGGAATTGACATTTCCTAAAGCTGTCTGTAAAAGAACATTCCATGGTAACCTAAAGGAATTAGTTTACCTGCTGCTTCCTAAAGCAGCAGTGTCTCTTTAAAATTCCAGCATGTACAGTAAATCTAAGCTTATGTACAAAAGCATTGCTAAATTAATTGTTTATGTATTGATGATTTCACTTTTACCAAAGGAAAGTGGAGAACTCCCTGTAACTAAAACATTCCTTTGAGTGGTGTGACTTTAGTACAAGTTGTGTATCAGTTCCAGAGAATTTACTTTCGGTTGAGCTAGTTGGTGGCATGACTGGTGCAACTCATGTAATTCAGACTTCTTGGTGTGTTGGAGGAAGTAACAGAGCATAGAATTCTCTCCCTTTCTCTATGTGGAGATGCTTGGTCAGTCACCTGCACAGGAAAGTTATCATTCTATAGACTCTTGTAATTCCTTGATCTATCATCCTGTTCTAATACCTGGCTGACAGCTTACCCTTGACAAGCCTTACCAGGCAATACTGAAATGAGTCTGGCTTCTGCCTCATCCTTCCAACAGCATCACACCACTATGGACCAGGGGGGTTCAACCTGGCCAGGCAGCTGACCCCCAAGCAGACACTTTCTCAGTCTTTCCCTGTGGGATGCAAGAGATAATTGGAAGTGTAAAAGGGTATATGCTGGTTTGGGCTGTGGTAATGGTTATTTTATATATAATAGCTGGTATTGGGCTATGTTTTGGATTTGTGCTGGAAACTGTTAATAACTGAGGGATGTTTTCATAATGGCCAAACAGGGCTTACACAGAGCCAAGGCCTTTTCTGCATGTGAGGAGGCTGGGGGTTTGGATTTGGGAGGGGACAGAACTCGGACAGCTGACCTCAGCTGACCCAAGGGACATTCCAGACCATATGGCATGATGCTCAGCACAGAAAGCTGGGGGAGAAGAAGCAAAGAGAGGCACATCTAGAGAGACGGAGTTTCTCTTCCCAAGTCACAGCTATGTGTAATGGATCCCTGCTTTCCTAGGGATGGCTGAACACCTGCCTGCTCACGGGAACTGGGGAACAAATTCCTTGTTTCGCCTTGCTTGTGGGCATGACTTTTGCTTTAGCTATTAGCTTGTCATTACCAGGACCTATGAAGTTTTTAGTAAATTTACTGCCTTGGATCCATTTGCAAATTCTCAGTGGAATGATCATAAAATCATAGAATGGTGTGGGCCAGAAAGGTCTATTCATCTAATCCAATCCCCTAGCAAGGACAGGAACATTTTCCACTAGATTAGGTTGCTCTGGGCCCCATTCAATCTGGCCTTGGGCAATTTCAGTGACGTTGCACCTTCTCTGGACAACCTGTTCCAGTGCCTCACCACCCTCATCACAAAAATTTTCTTATTTCCTATCTAAATCTACCTTCTTTCAGGTAGCTGTTAAAGCTGTTGCCCCTTTTCCTGTTAGGCCCTGGTAAAAGATCTTCCATCTTTCTTGTGTTGAAAGGGCACAATAAGGTCTATCCAGAGCCTTCACTTCTCCAGGCTGAACAACCACAAAAGTGCTGACTTTGCACGCATGCCACAGAAAAATGGGGTACAATGATATCTTTGCAGACAGAGACATTACAGTCTCACGCAGAGAAACAAAACGAATGGGCTGGGGGTTTTCTCTTACAGAGGAAGACAGGCACACTTGCTCCTACCCAAAGCCTAGTCCTGAGATCCCCCGATAGGGATGGTCTGTTCTTCTACCTCAGCCCTAGTCCTGTGCTATAAAAGACTTCCCAATCTCCTATGTAGGCATACCATGGGATTTTTCCCAGGCAGCATGCCCCTTAATGCTTGGCTTCAAACCCAGATCAAAACATCTGCATGCAGCCAGTACATGCCCAGCATCAGCTGCATGAGGCACACAAACACGCAGGGAGGTAATCACTCTACTGTTGCTTCCTTGAGGCACTGAGAAGTACCTTGTGATTTCCTTTGGGATACCTCGTGAGGACAGAAAGAGCATTTTTGAGCAGTTATTGTGATCCAGCCCTCCTTTGGTCTGTTTGCATGGGAGACACATGGCTGGTTTGAAAGCAGTCTGAACGGAATTTATTTATTTATTCATGTGGTCTCTGAAAGGTTATCTCCTGCATCAAGCGTCTGAGGACTTGTCCTGTCATGTTGTCTGAATAAAAACACAGCTCCTAAACCTGCCTGACTTCAATAACCTTAGTGAAACCTTGTTGGCTTTGATGGAACAAGTGGACGTGACATCAGATGCCAAGGATTTGCTTGTCATCTCCATCGTAGCTCCACTTTGGGATGCTTGCTGGGCCACAGAAATCTGTCACAGACTAATCTGCTTGGGATGTCAAGGAAGCCAGAGCTGAAGCCTTGATGTATGAATCTTCTGTGCTGATAACTCTCTGCTGAGCTTTGATGAATGCATAAAGAGTTGGCAGATGAGTGGGGTTTTTGATTAACTGTGCTAGTCTATGCACACTCAAGCTTCAGTGAGATTGTATATTGTCAGTCTGCTGTCTCCTGTGTGCTGAATTCTCATTTAAGCTTTTGTATTTAACAGAAAATTTTGATTTCTCTTTCAGTATGGAGTTTAAAATGAAGTTCAAATCAGACACAATTTACAGCATTATAAAGACTGGGTAATAATTTCTGTCTCTGTAAGTAGCTTTGAGATGGGATTACCTTTAATGTTTATAACTTCTCGTATTCACATTTGCATTAATGCATTTTCCTTAACAAGATAAGAATATTTCTCTACCAAGCACATCCATCTGGAGTTATGCTCATGAATATTTTTTTTCCCAGGTATCGAGTTCCTCAATTTTTGCAAAAAAAAGAAGTTAACTTACGCTTTTTAGAGGCCAATGTGAATCTAACTGAATCATTCAGACACAGTTGAAACCTTAAAAATTACTAGGAAGATCCAAATTTGTATTGCAACATGCATACTGAGCAAGGCAAACAAATATACAGAAAATTTTGTATTTCAAACCTGTAAGAGAAGAGCAATAGTGCATCCTGCTTTTTTTGTAAGAATGCTGCTTCCTAAAGCAGTGCCTAGACAACCACCAAGATGGGGAACCACAATCATCACCATGGACAAACTTTACAGGTAGTGCAATTTCCATCCTGTTTTGCTTGTGGACTAAGAGCAAAGTGAGGCTGTAGGAACAAGAGCAGACACACAATGTAAGAAGGATAGAAAGCTGTTAGAAAAAAATCCAAAGAAGGGCTATGAAGACGGTGAAGGGTCTGGAGGGGAAGCCATACAAGGAGCAGCTGAAGTTACTTGATCTGTTCAGCCTGGAGGAGACTTAGGGGAAATCTCATTGCAGTCTATGACTTCTTCATGAGGGGAAGAGGAGGGGCAGGCACGGATCTCATCTCTGTGGTGACAGTGACAGGACCTGAGGGAATGGCCTGAAGTTGTGTCAGGGGAGGTTTAGGTTACATTGCAGAAAAAGGTTCGTCACCCAGAGGGGTGACTGGGCACTGGAACAGGCTCCCCAGGGAAGTGGTCATGGCACCAAGCCTGCCTGAGGCCAGGAAGCATCGGGACAATGTTCTTAGGCACGTGGTGTTATTCTTGTGGTTGTCTTGAGCAGGGCCAGGAGTTGGACTTTGATAACCCTGGTGAGTTCTTTCCAACTCAGGGTATTCTAAGACTCTATGATTCTATGATAACACAAAAATAGTCAACAAAGTACAAATATGGCCCCAGGTGCCTTGATGTGTTTTCTGTTATCATTTTTTGGTTTGCAATTTTCTTATCCTAAATATTGAACATGTTCTTACAGCCCATGGTTTTAATCAAGTTTCCATTCAGTCAGGATGTCAGACTGTCTGGTGCAAATCATCCTGGCTTAACTGTTTTCCTGCATCTCAATACACTGGGATGAAACTTCTCATTTTTGCAGCACATCTGTGTTGACCACAGGAGTTAATCCACTTTTCAACAATGCAGGTGAGGCCATTCCCTGCCTCTGACCCATGAGTTTGTACCTCTTCATACTTGATCTCACCTTGTCACTATGATGGCAGTAAAGCATTAACCTGATGAAGAATTATATGGCTTCATCTGCTGTATTCTTTTGTACTGTCCCTTGCTACTATCCATTTTTCCCAAGGAAATATAGATTCTCACTATAGAAAATTGACCCAGACTATGCATTATTTAATAATTATTGTATGTTACAATTATTCAATAATTTTAATACATTGCCTCACTGCTCTATCTAGAAACCTTTCTGCCAGTGTCAGCTATATTTGTAGGAAGACATCTCTTTTAATTATCCTCTAATTTATTACTTTTTCTCTTAAACAGAACACAACATCTAATTCAATGTAACAAAAAAGTTCACAATATAAAAATTTATTGAGGTAATTCATCTCCATTGTATGAAACTCCTGAAAAGGAAGAGACAAGGGAGGAACAGCAGGCACTGGGTTTTCCTGCCATGTTTTGCATTCCTTAGTGCACAAGTTTCAGAGAAGTCTCTCTGCCTCTTTTATCTCATTTTCATTATAATGGGCAATGGTAGCACATACTGGTTCCACCCTTTCCTGTGCCCTTTACTGTTTCTAAGCCATGCAGGACTCCAGTCAAAATTCTCCAGTCAATTCACCAGAACTTTGCTGCTTGCATGGCTCTATAGCCTGATGTATTGACAGTGTTTAAATGTTTTTATTGCCTCTGTATATCCTGTCTGCTGGTCATCCAGCAGAAAAGCCCAAGAGGTCTTTAGGAAGAATTGGTCACAACTGATGGGTTATGAAAACACAATTTTCTCTGTCCTCTATAGGAATGGTGCCATTTACAACTATTTCTGGCAGAATGCCCCTCTGTGCCCAACAGAATCAGAAGAAACCAATGACGTGTGTGGCTGAAGTGTTTCTTTCATTGCTTTAGGGACCTCACAAGTTTTGAATTAGACGTGAGGAATTAAAGAAAAAAAATTCCAAAGCCAGTTCATTTCATTTGTGTTTGGATAACATTAAAAGGTCTGTCTCCTACTACCAAAGCTTGGTATGCATGACCCATTTGCTCTTAACAAGTCATCCCACCTCTACTGAAAGGTGTGTGAACCACTGAATCGTACAGAAAAGCTGGTGAAAAAAGGAAAAGGAGGAAAAATCCCACATATTTTGAGTTACAAAGGCTCTACTTGTTCGCTTCTTTCGAACACAGTGCAACATTTCCATACACCAGTCTTCAGTGACTTTTAAGTTGTCTTTCAAAGTGACTGAGTGCACTTCAGAGCACAGCTTCCTGTTTGTCACCCAGCAAGCAGTGCACCTGTCCAAGCCATGAGCAGCCATCTTCTCCAGAATGTTGTGGGATGTGGTGTTAAAGGCTTTACTAAAGTCCAGGTTGGTGAAATCCACAGCCTTTCTGTCATCCACTGAGAAGGTCATCTGGTCACATAAAGAGATCTGGTTGGTCAAGCAGGACCTGCTTTTCACAAACCTGTGCTTCTTGGGACCTCCTCTGGTCCAGGTGATCCCGAGAACATTGTTAAAAGTCTCTTTTCCTCCAACCTAGCCGTCAAAGAAGGAGTCAAAAGTCTTCGGCTCATGGTCTCAAGGTTGTTCATTATCTTTTATCTAAAATATTTTCTCTCAGACCCACAGAGGTCTGATCTGCACGTCTGTGCAGGGCACANCAAAGCCTCAGGGGTCTTTGGCTGCATGCCAGGGTCTCCGACCTCCCTGCCAGGGCTTCAAACCCCCCTGGCCAGGGCCCAGATCATCCAGGACTGTCAGAGAGACGTTCTGGGTTCCGACAGTGCTGGCTGGGCCTGATCCCCTGGTTGTCCTCCATGAGCTGAGTGTTGGCACTCGAGATGATCTGGTCCATGGCCTTCCCAGCACTGAAGTTAGGCTGACAGAAGTTCTAGTTCCTTGGGTCATCTGATGGTACAGCCCACCTGCCTTGAGATGGTTCCTTCCACCTATTTTACAAACTAATTTCAGCACAGGATGAAAGGACTGTTATACTTTCACTTAAAAAAAAAAAATGGGACTGCAAAATAACGATGAGCAAAGCCCAGTGTTCCATGACAGCTGGTGCCAAAGCCAGCTGCCCTGCCACCCCTCCTGTGTGGTGTGGGGAGCTGGGGCATGGCTTTCGGGACCTACAGCTACACCAGGATTTTAGGTCCCATCTTGACAGATGAGGATGACTTGCTGAGCCAAGTGAAAGCCACATCAGGTCCCACTTTGGACCAGATAACTTCTTTGGAAGCACTCAAATGCTGATGAGAGTAATTTTGTGTAGAGAAAAATACCCTGGTATTTTTCCCAAGTAAAAGCCTGTGTCAACACTTCAGCAAAAACCTGAGAGACCTGAGGTTTGCTGACTACCAAATCCTCATGAAATCCTTAAAAGCACAAGACAGGATTTTTCATAAGGTTCATAACTCCAGAGGATTAATGAGCCTGAGGCACTTCCAGAGTCCTATTCATAATTATCAAAATATCACATCCTGTATTCTGAATTCTGAAGGGAAATATTGGTGGTTTCAGGTTGCTTTCTGTACTTTGTACTGTGGGCCACAGCTATTTTAGTAACTGAATTTGAAATTTTTGGTAGTCGTCTTGCTTGTCTGAAAGTACATATTTTTTATACTTCTGTTCCATCATCCAGAACAAACCCCAAATATTGCAGCAATCTGTAGGAACCAAATAGCATGAAAATCCAGGGCACATGCTCTAAGACAGTGACTGCAACTTATCTCCTGTCATAGGTCTGAACTGTTCATGCTATTATAGCCTGGGAGAAGAATTTCCAGTGCCACATGTTTTGGAGTCATAAGCTGTCAGACAATTTTTCCAGGAGGAATCTAAAATTGTAGTCACATTTTTTGGAGTAAAAGCTATAGTATGTACATTGAAAGTGGCCAGACTCTGAAAACTAAATTTTATAATGGCAGGAATGGGTCCCTGTAGTTGACAAAAAATGCACTCATATATCTTCGATTAAATCAAATCATTTTTTACAAAGCAAATTAATTGCCTTGATATATAATTTTAGTATTAACTGTTTGAAGACATTTTATATTGTGATTGGATAATTTTTTAGAGAAACTAGATTAGATTAATCTCAGATGTATAATTTATTTGGTTTGGTGTCCTTTGGTGGTTTTGGTATTTCATTTATACTGGTATTCTTTTAGATATGGAGGAATATGTTCAGGTTGCAAAACAAAAAATTTCTATGAATTGAGGGATAAAAACTTCTGTATTGCAGCAACCCTAGAGGGACAGTCTAACGTGTTAAAACCCTTTTTAAATTTATTATTTAGGACTGGTTTCAATGTACTTTCCTTCTCAGAAGTCATGTTCTAGTGAATCATAATTTTCCAAAGGAAAAAGAAATCAGCATAAATTTCTTAACAGTCCCACAAGAAAACCCCAACCAATAAGTTCTGCTGTTCACCACAGCCATGGCCCCCACTGCACAGAATTGTTTAAGGTCAGATTAACTCAATGAGACATTTCATCAGCTGATGTGAACCAGCACAATTTTCCTGAAGAAAACAGAGACATGTTGATTTATAGCTGCTCAGAGTGTCCATGTAAATTTTCCAAGTTTTCCACAGCACTATTCCTTTTGATGATTTGTGTTAATGACACTGCCCCAGATAGGTCTTCAAGATGGTCATAATGGAATATAGTCAACAAATAACTTCTGTCATATCACAGAATAGTCTGAGTCTGAGTTGGAAGGGACCTACAAAGGGCCCTCATGTCCAGCTCTGGACTGAACGTGGGGATCAAACCCACAACTTTGGCATTATTAGCACCGTGCTCCAACCAACTGAGCCAATCATATGAGATCTGCTGCAAAACCTCACTTGGATTAAACAACCCATGCAGTGGATCCAACTCCTCGTCCTCCTGTCTCCAGCAACATTCAGTAGCAGATGCTTGGAGCTGAGTGCAAAGATAGTCCTTCAACAGATGTATCACTCCCTTCTTGGATTTCCAAGAAAATCACCACAAGGCTCTTCCTATACTTTGCAAATATCCTCCATAATGTTAAAACCAGTTCATAATAGGCTAAGATAAAAGTGGTTTTGCAATTTTGAAAGAAAAGAAAATATGGTTCCTGCCTGATCTTATTCTCTCTTAATCCATTTCTGTTCTGTTAAAAGTTTGGAGATTGGCAGCAGTGGGAAGGGGTGTGTGCCTGCTCTGGGCAGCTGAAACCTCAGGGGAACAGAGGGGACCTTCCACCTGGGAAACAACTAGACTTTTGCAGTTCGATGGACCTTCTAGAGAATAGGACAGAGGTAAAACAACAAAAAAACAGAGTGCAGGGGCCCTGCTACACCAGAAACTGGTACTCTTGCAAAATAATTAGGAATTAATATTTCTTTTATCTTGAGTATTTTTCAGAAAAATAAAAATTTCTCTGCAAAACACTGAAAAATTTCTCTGGAAAACACTGAAAACACTGAAAAATTTCTCTGAAAAATGGCAAGAATGAGTAAGTATTTGCTTAATGGATCTTGACTCAACTCCCATCATTTAATGAAAGGAGATGGGCAACCCTTCACATTATAATATTTGTCCTGTTCATGAAGAAACACTGGGAGAGTGCTGTTCAACAGGATAAGAAACCATTCAATATGAATATCGAATAAAATAAAAAATTTTACATGGTGTTACCTGAAACTTTGTGACCACCTGATCATTAAAAAAGAAGGAAAAAGATAGTTCAGAATTCAGAAAAACTTAGCAAAATCAGTTCAAGGTGGCTAGATGAAAAATAACTTTTTTTTCCTATCAGCAGACTCTGAAAGGCTGCAATTGTTTTGTCCAGAAGGAAATTACTAAGAGGGGATAT
The DNA here is from genome assembly GCA_013400635.1 of Hypocryptadius cinnamomeus. Taxonomy (NCBI): domain Eukaryota; kingdom Metazoa; phylum Chordata; class Aves; order Passeriformes; family Zosteropidae; genus Hypocryptadius; species Hypocryptadius cinnamomeus. Next base: position 22,574 of record VYZP01067355.1, read on the forward strand.
CATAAACATGTATCAAGTAAAGAACCTCAAAAGAAAAATCCAGTTTTCAAAAGTATGTCTTGGGCTCAAAATTTCAGACAACTCAGAGAAGGTTTATACATACATATATATGCATCACAGGAATATTCAGTGATATTCTGGGTAATACATGTTTTCCTGGAAAGGGAATGAAATCTGTGCTTTGGAAAATGAAGAAAACCTTTCGTTTGTAGGAAAGAGAAGGAAATATACACAGCTTCACTTTACTGCTTTTGCCTATTGCTAGACTAGATAGGGACCTTTTTTTTCCTTTTTTCCCCAACTATTTGTAGTGGCAGCATACTGGATCAGTTCACATGTAGTCCTGATCTAAACCAGCAATTTTCACCTTCCATTCATGATAGCAGCACCCAGTTGGATGCTAAATTTGACTCATCTTTGCATGATTCCACTGCACAAGTATTTTCTGGATTACAAGGCATGCAATTCTTCATCAAGTTGATAGATTTTCAGTGTGGACTACGCTTCAGGGCAGCTGGCATGATGCCAGTGGGTGTCTGGCTCTTCAGACTGGAGTTGCTTCACACTCCAGTAGTGAAGCATTCCACTGATGCCTAAAGAGGCTGACCTGGAACAGAGACTAGACAGAGTTAAAGGAATAAAGTAGGTATTTATTAAATGGCCTTCAAAAGATGCACCTCGGGCAGTGCAAGAGCCCAGCCCCAGATGGACTCGGATGCAAGATGGATGACCAGTCACGAATTTTCACAGGGTTATAAGTTTTGGTCCATTTACATATTTGGGATAATTGTCCAACAGCAGCTTCAGTTTATGAAGTCCCATCCCCCCAGATTGCTCTCCTCAATTTGCTGTTTATACTTTTTGGGCCTGAAGCTGCAACGGCATCCTTGGTTCTTAGGCTACAAAAGGATTGTTTTGACAAACTGAACTGTGAAGAGAAGTTGCTAACACTTTATGTGAAGTTCAAAATCACACACTAAGGCAGTGCAGAGTCTGGAAAATACGAAAGCTAAAACTTAAGGCATCACCACAATTCCTCAACAAGCTGGCAAATCCATTATCTTGGATTCTTCAATAATTTTTAAGGAGTTTGCCCCTTAATTTTTAGCTTTCATTTTATTTAATTTTGTTGTGTTCAACTTTTGATTGCTTAGGAAATTGCCATGTTTCACTTGCTTTTTTGAAATCTGCATCACCTTTCTACTACCTCAGTTTAGGCTGGTTTCCAATTTCACCAGTCTGGGCCTTTTAATTTCCATCCAGTGAAATACAATTAATTCAATAATAGCAGAATAAAAAATATTTCAAACATCTAGCTTAAGTTGTTTAAAAATCAGATATTCAGAGACTAGTTAAATTGGCATCACAGACACAGGACAGGGTAATTTTGACTTGTTTGTGGCAACACAAATTTCACATCTCATCAGCTCACTCCTAGAAGCAGCTTTGTCCTATGAAGTGATCAGCTTGAAACCTTCAGGTCTGTTTCTTATTATTTCAGGAGTTGACCAGGAAGTGCAGTCAGGATACTTTCATTTATATTAATTCCTGTGATTCTGCTGTTCCTGCTCCAGGCAATCCCTAGGAGCAGGTGTGGTACAGTCTATTCTTTGATATGAACTGGATCATAACTGCCAAGATGTGATAAAAACTCTTCATTGCTTCCTAACACCTATTTCAGTGAAGTTTTTCCTCATTTTATCGTTCATGGCCAACCACATATCAGATGATTTAGAGGG
>VYZP01067356.1:1380-12105 GCA_013400635.1 Hypocryptadius cinnamomeus
CCTTCCGCCACTTCCTTCCTTCCTTCCTTCCTTCCGCCACTTCCTTCCTTCCGCCACTTCCTTCCGCCACTTCCCGATGTTCCCATTCCTGCTTTCCCTGCCCATTCCATCCCCATTCCGTCCCAGTTCCCATTCCCTGCCCGTTCCCTGCCCGTTCCTGTTCCCTGCCCGTTCCCTGCCCGTTCCCTGCCCGTTCCCGGTGCCTCCAGCCGGGCCCATTCCCGTGAGCTCTGGGAAATGGGATTTTCTGCCCTCCCGGCCGTTCCCCGTTCCCTCCTCTCCCGTTTCCGCAGCTCGGGAAGTGCCAGCGCTTTCCCTGGAGTTGCTCTTTGGGCCTGGCTGTGAGCACTTAGGAAATCAAGTCAGCTTTTGAGCTGAGTTTAGCTAAACCGGCCCCATTTACGGGTTTAAATGACTCTTAAAGAACAGCCTAATCCTTCTCCTTCCCAAGCTAGGCTTAATGGGCGCTTTGGACTTTGCTTGAAGGCCAAACACGTTTTAAGGTCACGGATATCTCTGGAATCGCATTTCTTCCTTCCCATCTCTTTTTTCACCCCCCCGCATCTCCAATAAAGCAGCGCCACTTCCAGAGTTTACAAAATAAATAAATAAAACGAAAAAGTCATTTCCCAAGATTTTTTTTGCCTTTCTTTTCTTTCTTTCCCCTCTCCAAAGCGCCCCGGGTCCGCGCGACCCGAAGAGAGGAGAGAAACCATCAATCTTCTCCTCCAAAGACTTCTGACAGCTCGCCCTGGCTCACTCAGCACAGAAATTCGCCTTCTGCCTCGGAGTTTTTTAACCCAGGACAGATTTATAAACGTTAATCCGCGGGGTTTCAAGGGTAGAAATTAAAAAAAATTGAGAGAAATCAAAATGATTCTGCCTAGAAGGGATGGAGAAGGAGTTTTTGGGGATTGTTGGAGCTCCAGTTGTCCCAGTTTGCAGCCGGGAGGGACTGGGAGGCTCCACTCCCGCAGGGAGCAGCCTGGAAACTTTTGTCACTTCAAGCATCTGCGTGGGTGGGGAGGGTTTGGGAATAAATCTAAAGCTCGTTTAGCAAGCGGGGGAAAAGAAAATAATTACAGTAATTAAAAAAATACCACGCGCGAACCCGAATTTCCCTGAGTGTTTTGTGGATTCGCGTATCAAAACCACCCAAAAATCTGTTTAACCTCGTCAGATCAGCGATTAAAAAGAAATTAATCGGGTTTGTGCTCCTTGCTGGCGGGTCTGCAGTGGATATTTGGGGTTTGTCTGCGGCTGGCAGTTCCTCCTTTCTGAGGGATGGGATGAAGAGGAGGAATTTGGGATGGAAAATTCTCCCCAGCCGCTGCCAAAAGTTGTCTCTGCTTTTTGCTCGCGCTCGGAGCTGCAAGGGGAAGAGAAAAATGGAAATTGGGGGCAGTGAAAAGAGGGAAAAATGAAAAGTGGGGGAATGAAAAGAGGGGAAATTTATAAAGGGGGAGAAGAGGAAAAGAGGGAGAAAATGGAAAGAGAGGGAAATGGAAAGAGAGGGAAATGGAAAGGAGGAGAAAAGAAAGAGGGGGAATGAAAAAAGGGAAAAATTAGGAGAGTGGGGAATTGAAAAAGGGGGATAAAAGAAAAGTAAGTGGGGTGAAAAGAGGGGGGGAAATGAAAATGGGGGAGAAAATGAAAAGAGGGAGAAAATGAAAAGAGGGGGAATGGAAAGGAGGAAAAATGAAAAGAGGGGGTATGAAAAGCGGGGGGAGAAAAGGGGAGAAAATGAAAAGATGGAAAACGAAAAGGGGGGGAAATGAAAAGGGAAAAATTTAAAGTGGCGGGATGAAAAGAGGAGAGGAAAATGAGAAGGGGGAGAAAATGAAAAGATGGAAAAATGAAAAGGGGGGGATGAAAAGAGAGGAGAAAATGAAAACAGGGGAAAATAGAGAGAGGGAAAAGAAAAAAAAAAAGAAAAAAAACACTCGGGAAATTGGGATTTTTTTTCCCCCCGCATCACACGGAGGCAAAAGGGGGGAAATCTCCCGAGTGCAGGGAGAGGAATCGCATCCCTGGGATAAATTCCCGAGTTCCGAAGGACCAAACCCCCGGAGAACGGAGCAGCGCGGCCCCGGAGGGAGCGCAGCCCGCCCAGGGCGCGCCCCGGAATTGGTTTTTTTTCCCTTTTTCCCAGATTTTAACCATTTCCTGGGAATCCCTGGTACAACATGGCGCCGGAAAAATCCAGGAATGGGAGCGGGGAGAGAGAAATGTTCTGAGAGATGATCCCGGCCCAGCCGGGGATAATTGAATCATTTTATTATTAAAAAAGAAATTTTAAAATTTGTTTTTAAATTAAAAATACTTCACAGGCCGGGATGGGAAATTTCTCCTTGTGGCCGCGGTGATCCAGATCCCGTTATTATTTATAATTATTTATAATTATATTTTTAATTATTAACCTGGAGCTTGGTTTATGAGGAGGGATCGGAGCTCGGTGTCATTTCTCATGAGGGGTTTTCTCCACCAGAGCATTTTTTATTTAATCTCTCGGGGATTTGTCCTGGCTGTGCACACAGGTGGATGAAATTAATAAAATGTGAAATATCTGAAATGTAGAAACGCGGTGTAGAAAATGCAGGGTATTGGGTATAAAATATAAAATGTAAAAAATAGAATATATTAAAAATACCAATATATACTATATTAAATATAGGATATAGGCTATAAAATATGCAATGTATAATATATATAGCATATAATATGTGCCTGCTGCTCTCTGTGGAGAGAGCTGCGGCCACATATAATATATATTATATATAATATATTATATATGTAAATATAACATATAAATATACGAACTATATAAAATATAAAAATTATAAAAATATATAAAGTATATTAAAATATATAAAGTACAAAACACAAAACCACGCGCTGCTTCTACACCCCAACCCCTTTTTTTTTTTTTTCTGTTTTAACTTTTTTTTTTCCTTTTTTTGGGTACCTTTTCCAGCTTTTCCACCTTTTCTCGGGGCTGCAATGAAAATCCAAAATCCCCCTCTCCTTCCCTACGGAGGGGACCTTCTGCCCTTCCTCCTCCTCCTCCTCCTCCTCCTCCTCCTCACCCCCAGCCTTCCCAGGGCCATAAAACTTTTATTGCCCCTCGCTGCTTTAATGGGAGTTTTCTTAGGGCTTTAGAGCATAAAAAGCGAATTATTCACGGCGTTCTCTGCCTGCTTTCGCTTTCACCTTTTCTGGGGGCTTTTTTCCCTCTTTCAACCCAAATTTGGGGTGCCCGGGGAGGTGCGGCAGGGCGCACGTGGGTGCCACACGCTCCTATTTCAGAAATAATTCCGCTATTTTAGCCAGAACTCAATTACTTTCGCCAGAATTCAATTATTTAATATTCAATTAAATAGCATGAAAATTACGGATTTCGTTCCTCGTCACTTCCCAAGGCCCCGGATGGAAACTCCGGGCCATTTTTACATTTTCTTCTCTGTTGTTTTTTTCTTTTTCCCCCCTCTCTCCTTGTTTTTATTTATTATTTTTCGTGATTAATCCCTTTTCCTTTGTTTTCATTCCCTCTCCAATGGCAGCCCGGCGCTGGCTCCACGTGATCCCTCTTTGTGGGCCCGAATTCCCAGGATTTCACCCCAAACCAACTCCGCTCTCCATCCCTCTCCTTCCTCCCCATCTCCCTTTTCTTCAACAATTTTTTTTTTTTTTCCCCTTAAAATCCTTTTTTTTCCGCCTCCAACCCCGAGGGATAGGACGAGATAAAACGGAGAACAGAAAGTTTATTCAGGAATTGTTGAGCAGACAACCCTCGAAGCGAGGAAAGAAAAGAATTACTGTAAGAACAAAGGAAGAGCTCCGGAGAGGAGGGGCGGGAGGGGAGGGAGCCGCGATGAAATTCTTCTAATTCAGGACTAAACAATTACAGTCTGCTTCTGCTCTCATGCCTCCAGTAGAACTAATTACATTATTCATAAGTACCAAGGTAACATAAAACTACTGCTTCTCCCTAAATTACAATAACTAAAAGGAGCTCGTGGTACAGTGACAGGGGGAACACAATGTCCTTTTTTTTTAAAATTTTTTTACCTTTTTTTTCTGCTTTTTTTCTGACTTTTTTTTTTTTTGAAGGAAATACTAGAAAAGTACCGTTTGATTCTTATTTTTGTAGTTCGCTTTTTTTTTTTTCTCCTTGCTTTTCCCTCATATAAATACATCGTCTGGGGGGGGGATAAATAATACCAAAAAAAAAAGAAAGAAGGAAAATATTTTCAACTGGCTATAACCAATAAATATATATGAATGTTCACCAGAACACACACCTAACTGAAGGGCGCCTCGACGGAGCTGAGAGCCCTTCAAAGTTGCTTTTTATTATTATTATTATTATTTTTTAATACCCATTATATGTAAACTCTAAGTGCAAGAAAGATGTCCAGGCAGGAAAGCGTCAGCAGATCCCAGGGATCCCTCGGCTTCTGCTTCCGTGGGAGGACATTCCCTCTGCTCGAATATACCCTGTTTTCACGTCAGCTCAAAGGAGAGGAGGAAAGAAGCTCAGGATTTCCCCGATTGCTTTTTTTTCTGCTCAGCAACCCTAAAAAACACCCCCCCAAAAAAAAGAAACCCTCCCCAAATGGAGAAATTGAGATTTCGCCTCAGCGGAGGCGAAGGAAGGGAAATATTCAGACCTGTCAACTCTTTCTTCCTCTCTTTGGAATTTTGGGTGGGGGAAAAAAGGGGGATTTAGGCGTTCCCAACAATTTCCTCGACCCTTTGTGGGGTTAGACCTCTCTTACCCCGATTTTTCAAAAATTTTTTTGTGTTGTTGTTTTGGAGAGGGGGAGCAGGGCCTGGAGGGACGAGCGTGGCTCCCGGGCGTTGGCAGGTGTGGGGTTTGGCAGGTTTGGGGGATTCGGTGGGAAGGTGCATGGTGGGAAAATGGATTTCTCCTTTTCCCGGTGGGAAAGTGGATTTTTCGCTTTTCTGGTAGGAAATTGGATTTTTCCCCTTTTCCAGTAGGAAATTGGATTTTCCCCTTTTCCGGTAGGAAATTGGATTTCTCCTGTTTCCAGTGGGAAATTGGATTTTTCCTTTTTCCAGTCAGAAATTGGATTTTTCCTTTTTCTAGTGGGAAATTGGATTTTTCCTTTTCTGCTGGAAAAGGACAAGCCTTCCTCTGAGGGCTGGGAAGGAAAGCACCGGTGGATCTGGAGAAGGCCTCAAAGTGGGAGGAACTTCCTGGTGGATCTCTTCAGGGTTTTTTGGATGCAGAGACCCCAAAACTTGGCTGGCGGACTCTTCTCCTTCCCGGCATCCAGGAATTATCGGTGACGATCCAGATGTGGCTTGGAAATGATGGATTTGGCTGCTCAAACCCTGCAGAATTCCCACGAAACCACCCCGAGCCCGTTTCAGAATTTGTGTCAAAACCCAGGAGGTTCCTCCCTTCCGAAGCCACCAAAACCGCTTGGATTTTGTGCTCACAACAAACCCCAAAACCCCGAGCGCCACAACCCCGCCAAAACCAGCGAGGCCAGAAAAAAAACCCATCAAAAACATCCCTGAAACCCAAACCACCCTTTTTCTCCCCAAAACCAGCTTCCCTTCTCACAGGTGGGTGAGCTTGGGGGCCTCTTGGATTCTGCCCTGAGAAGTCGCGTGGTGCGACGAGAGCTCCGTGTACGTGGCGTGGCTCTCGCACGGTCCGTGGGGCTGGCCGGGGGGGACCCCTCCGTAGTCCATGCCGGCGGCCTGGTGGTGGGGCAGGTGGTTGAGGCCGTAAAGGGCCGGGCCCGAGGCGGGCAGAGAATCCACAAAGTTCCCTCCGACGTACGCGGGGCTGCCCTGCATGCCGGCCGGCCCGTAGGCCACGCCGTTGGCCTGCAGGACGTGCGGCTCGTACTCAGCCGCGCCGGCGGCCCCGGCGTATTTCTGCTGGCTCTGGCAACCCTTCAGGGGCGCTTGGTAGCCGGGGGCGGCCACGGCGTAGGCGTTTTGGTGGGGTTTGCTGAAGGAAGGCGGCGACGGCGCCTCGTAGGCACCGCTCATGGGGTGCAAGGCGTTGAGGAACCCCGCCGAGGCCTGCATGGGCTGCGGGGGGCTGCCCGCGGGGGAAGGCCCTCCGGAGGAAGAGCCACCCATGCCTTTGGATTTCTGATCCTTTTTGTACTTCATCCTCCTGTTCTGGAACCAGATCTTGATCTGGCGCTCGCTGAGGTTCAGCAGGTTGGCCATCTCCACGCGCCGCGGCCGGCACAGGTAGCGGTTGAAGTGGAATTCCTTCTCCAGCTCCACCAGCTGGGCGCTGGTGTAGGCCGTGCGCGCCCTCTTGGAGGCCGAGGAGCCCGGGGGGCTTTTCTCGCTGCCGCCGCCGCCGCAGGTTTCTGTCGGGCCCCCGGAATGAAATAAAAGAGAATTACTTACGAGCAGAAATTGAATGCGTCGCTTCTTAATAAATCCTCCCCTCGCCCCTCCGCGTCAGCCTGCACTCCATAATCGTGTCATTTATTAAGAGTCCTGTTCTCCAAAGCTGCCCCTGCTTTATGAAAATTTGATCATGTCATGTAGGAGAGGATTCCAGGGCCCCTTATTGAGGAGGGGATTATTTCCAGCGGATAATTTTCCGGAAAATGACGTTTGGCAGTGCGGCCGCGGGGCCGATTCGTGCGGGGTCGGGAGGCGTTGGTTTGCACACAGGTGTGGCACCAAGGTTTGTCTCTGACCGACCTCCGCGAGAGGCAAACGCCATAAATTGCATTAATGGGGGATGAAGCACACACCAAGAGGTTTGTGTGAAAGGATTTGTCAAAATTGTTGTGAATCCAAACTGGATTTTTGGGTCTCATCTGAATTCATCTGAGTTCTGGTAAATTTTGAGCTGAATTTTTGGGTTTTATCCGAATTTATCTATAAATTTTTGTTTTTTATCTGAATTTATGTGAACTGTGGTAAATCTGAGCCAAAATTTTGGTTGTTATCTGAATTAATCTGTGAATTTTTGGTTTTTATCTGAACTTATCTCATTTGTGGTAAATCTGAGCTGAATTGTGGCAAATCCAAACTGAGTTTTTGGTTTTTATCTGGATTGTGGCAAATCCAAACTGAATTCTTGGTTTTTATCTGAATTTATGTGGAATTTTGGTGGGACACATGGAGAAGTTGGACATGGCACCACGTCTGCTCTCTCTGAGCACTGGGAAGGCACCAAACAGAATTTTAGTGGTGAGTTGAGCAGCTGGGAGAACATTTTCCCCAAATTTGTGTCCACCAGCTGGACCAGAGCTGGGTTCAGCACCCATGGTTGTGTTTGAAATAAACCCATAAATAAATAAACCATTTATTTATGGGGTGGCTGGGCAGTGCCCGGGGCCAGGACCCTCCTGGGGTCTCACAGGGTCCTCTCCTCATCCCTGCAGAGGAGAAGGGAAATGTTCACACCTCTCAGCTCCTCCTTCCTCCCTTCGAGATTCTGGGCAGGAAAACGGGAATTTGGGTCTGTCCTAAACTGATTTCTGCAACCCTTTGCCGTTCTTAGACCTCTTATTTGGAATCCTGGGCTGGAAAACGGGAATTTGGGTCTTCCCTAAACCAATTCCTCCAACCCTTCGCCATTCTTAGGCCTCTTGCACCAATTTTTTTTTTTTTTCTTTTTAACCTTGTTATTTCATAGCGGGCGAGGCCGGAGCGCGTCACCGAGGCCTGCCCATCTACCTGCGCTGGGCGAGCCGCTCTTCTGCTTGGAATTCTGCCTCGACTCCTTCATCCAGGGGAAGATCTGCTTGGAGATGCTGGCACTGGCCCCCAGATTGGCTTTGCCGGGGGCGTTTTTGCCCCCGCCGGCCTGGCCATTGCCGCCGCCCGCGGCGCCGTTGACGTTGGCGGCGTTGGGCGATGCCGGCGGCTCCCCGGGCCGCATGCAGCTGCCGTTGAGCTCTTTATTTTTGCCGTGGGACTGCAGGGAGCAGGAGGACCTCTGGAAGTCGTTCTCCACGTGGGAAGAGGCCTGGAAAGGCGGCTGGGCGCCCTCGTAGCCGAATCCATTGGCGGCGGCGGCGCTGCCGTAGGAGTAACCCCCGAAGAGCGTGGAGCCGTCGTAGTACGAGGTCTTCTGCATCTTCCGCGAGGGTTTTTGTGGCTACCAGGGTCTTGACACCCCTATGGCAGAACATTGGCACCCCGAGGCCACGTGACGGCCCCTCTCCAGCTGTCTGGTGGGAGCTGACCTGAAAGGTTAGGAGAAGAAACACAATAATAGTGCCAGGAATCCATCTTGGGGCCTGAAAGGCTCCTGACATGAATAGGGTCCCGCGGAACGGGGGGGGAACAGATGCTGCCAGCAGATTTCACCCTGCCCAGCCTCGGCAAATTTTGATTTTTGAGGAGTTTTGGGGGTGGTAGAGGTTGGTTTTTTTTTTTTCCGCCGCTCGTTTCGCTCCGTGGCTTCGCACGGGATGGCCGCTGTACGTTGATTTATTCTGGATTTATCCCCGCACACAAATCCCCGTGAAACACCCCTGGGGGTGTGCGTCACTCGCACGTTTACACACCCAGATAAACCCCAAATCAGCACAAATTTGAGAGCACAGAACGGAGAACCGCCAGCCAAAACCATAAAAACAACCAGAGTGCTATTTCTACTGAAATCGCACACGGAGCAGCCCCCAGAAACCTCCCACCAGCAGAAATTCAAAGTTTATCCCCAGGGCTTGTTTGCTTTTGAGCGGCAAACAGCGAAAATCCGTGTTTTTCCCCAGGTAACAGCGAAAATCCGTGTTTTTCCCCAGGTAACAGCAAAAAATCCATGTTTTTTCCCAGGTAACAGCGAAAATCCATGTTTTCCCCCAGGTAACGCTGTCCTGGCACACTCGACTCCCTTTTTTGTTTACACAGGAACTCCCAGCGCCTCTGGAATTCAGGGCAAAGATTCCCAGCAGATCGGAGCAGCGGCAGGAATTCAAAACGCGATTTCTCCCCCTGGCCTGCTCTGGGTCTGTCTCTCCCCTCTCTGACAGGTTGAATTTAGAAAATAAATCCCTTTTTTTTTTTTCTCCCCGGCAGTTTTGTGTTTCTCATCCCAAGTCCAGAGCTGGGGAGGCGCTGATCCCGAGCCCGCTGGTGTTTAATCGCTGTTGTTATTTTATTTTTTTTTCTCTCTTTCTCGTGGAAAACAAACACTTCACGAGGCCATTTGCTCCTCACTTTGCACCCCTNACACTTCACGAGGCCATTTGCTCCTCACTTTGCACCCCTTGGATTTTCCAGCGTTCCTCCCTCCCTCAATCCAAGCTCAAAAAGTCTGAAAAACCCCAGTCCAAACCTTAAAATCACAAATTTAAACCCTTTTTTTCCCCTCCCCTCTCTCTGTATTTGCCACTTTTCTGATTTTTCTCCATCTCTTTCATTTCCCTCTCGTTTTTTTCCCAGCGGAAACTTTCTCCTCCATTAAAAGAGAGTAGAAATACCCCGAAAAAAGGTGAAAACGACTTGGAAATAATCCGCAGAGGGATTTTTAGAAAGGCAGAGACTCCTCTCCGCAGCCCGAGGAGCCACCGAGCATTTGTTTGGGGATTGATATCCATTGTATATTTAATTCTATCTCGTGTATATTCAATTTTATCTGGGCCTCTTTCATCCTGGAAAACAAAACAAAACAAACCCCGCCGAGATAAAGCCCAGCGCGATATTTTTAAGTGCCGAGGGTTTAACAGAAGCCCCAGCTCGACAATAAATAACATTTTTTTCCCTTTTCCTGGCTGCTGTTTTTATGTCACGTCACACCAAAGCTCCGCTTGCTTCGCCCCATTCCTCGCAGCGTCCGCGGAGGGAGCGCTCGGCTTTTTCAAATTTATTTATTTAATTTTTTACCCTGATTAAATCCTTCCCGCATTCCCAAATCCGCATCGGATCTTCCTCGGAGATGCGTTATTGTCTGCGCCGAGGGCAGATCCTCGCTGCGAGTTATTCTCCTCCTCCTCCTCCTCCTCCTCCTCCCTGGCTATGATAAATTTGTCTTATTAAAAAGTAGCCTCCGCTCCCCGAGCCGTGAATTAATTAATTAACAAACAGCAGCGCCTTTATTATGAATAGGTTTGCTGGAAATATCTGCGAGGGGGCAGAGGTGGGAATTTCTCCGAGGCCTTTCTGTCTGGTAAAGATTTATTTAAAAATAAAAAACAAACCCCAAAACCAGCGAAACAAACCCAAACCTGAACCTTGAGAGGCTCGGCGAGAGCAGCTAAAAATAACGGCGATTATTCTTTTGTTTTTTTCCCTGGGTTTTTTTTTGGGTTCTTGTTGTTTTAAACGTCCATAAAATAAATTTACAACCCCCTCCGCCTCGCTCGTGGCTCCGCTTTGTACCTCATCTCTCAGCGCCTCACAAATGCCGCTCATTTATCTTCGCCCGGGACGGCCGCAATCCTAATTATTTACTCCAAGGAATTGCTTAGGAAAAGGGGGGGACAAAAAAAGAAAAAAAAAAGGAAAAAAAAGCCCGGGCAGAATAATAAATATTCGATGATCTCCTGCTCCAATTAAAGGTGGGCGGGAGCTGCTCCAGCCCGCTCCGAGTTTCACTTTGGCAGCGATTCCCCAAAAACTCTTTGCCTGCAACTTCGGAGGGCGAGGATTTGGGGCCGTTTAAATGAAAAATAAAAATAAAAATAAAAATAAATTAAGGGTCGGGAGGGGCAAAGGTGAGGCAGGGAAAGGGGGGTGGGGAGGATGAGGATGAGGATGAGGATG
>VYZP01067357.1:0-34713 GCA_013400635.1 Hypocryptadius cinnamomeus
TGCCTGGAAGTGGTGGTACTTTGCATTTTTCCACAATTAGAAAATTCAGCAGTGCCTGGATGGATTTATATCTGAAGTAACAAAAAGAATATTTTTTCTGCCTCTAGAGAAAATAGCATCCCAAGCTCTAATTTTTATTAAAGCAACTGTAGAGAGCAGTCTAGAATGAAATTGCCATCTGAATCTTAATTATACCTTCACATTGAAACACTGTAGCAAATTACATGTAAGATTAAAAAAAAAGGAGTGATATTAACATATAATGAGCCTCATCAATTACTATGGATCAGGAAAAGTAGCCCTCATATTATTGAAATGGTTTAATTTGCATGACTGGATGATTCAGATTCTTCTTGGCCATTCATTCAAATCTCCCGAGAAGACATAGCCACAGAGAAATGTCCCGTAGCAGTCTTGGCCTCAAATAACTAAATTAAATACACCGTTACCCTCTCATTTTGCAGCAGGGAAATTGAAGAGATCTCCTATGGTAAGTCCAGGGAGGAACACAGATCTTCAGCCATTACTGTGCTAACTGTATATGTATATAAAATTAGTATGATTTTTATAGTGGAGCAGTATGTAAAATGACTTGCATATTTGATTTTAAGTTTTCATGGACAGAGGCTCAGTCCCATGTGCTCAGTCCCATGCTGGAAACAGGAAATATATTTTAACAGTAAAGCAAGGAATGGACTTAAGGATAAAGATCAGTGTTCCCACCATTTGAAGAGAAGCCCAAAAATTAATAAAACACCCAGACAACAAATAAACTCTACTCAGAACTAAGGTTGTGTGTGCACTTGGGTTTAGTCACAACTTAGCCACTGGAGACAAGTAGTTGAGAGATCTGGGAATACAATAGCACATACAGGGGAGCCACATGGAGATGTTTCCTTCAATTTTGTAGTCTTGGATTTTCTTGGCCATCCCTGGGAGTTTTCCACAGTTATAACTGCATTGGTTTATGACAACAAACAGCTGGATGATGGGCCCAAAGACACAAGTCAGGAGCTGCTTGGCAATATTTTGGACACCACATTTATCCTCTCTACTTTAATATTCCTGCTCAAGAGTTAACATTATTTCCCTGCTTTGCAAGGACATTGGGGCAATCCATTTAATACTGTTGAGCAGATTAAGATGTTGAATGAATATCGATCACTAAGCTTATTCTGACTTTAGCACCATATACATACACAGACCAATCCTCAAGACACTCCTGATGATCAGCACTGACCAAATATATTTAATGAAAACTAGTTTAGAAAAACATTTGAGTCAGGTATCATTCATTCATTTCTAGATTCAATCAGCAAAGGAGAGGGGGAAAGTTTGTTTCCTATTCTGCAGATTAAAAGCTGTGTCTGCTTTGAAAATTAATCACTTTCTGCTGTCATAAAGTCCTCCAAGAAGCAAACTGATGAATTGGCATCAGGTTACTCACAATAAACAGATATCCACATGCCTGCAAGCTTGTAAAGATTAAGGATGGAAAAGGATTTTTTGAGGTACACAGAGATACCATCATGAGCAATGACTTGAGGAAAACAAAGGCAAAATCTTAATTTGAAAATGCACTGTGGAGTGTTTATTAGAGAATGGAACAGAGATAAACTTCCAAAGGAAGTTCTGAAAATTTCATCACTTGCAACTGGATAGAAATGAACCAGACAAAGTACCTGAGAACGTACTATCAGGAGCACTCATGTTTTGGCAGGCAGATCATTTAGGTAACTTAAAAAGCTCCTTTCCTATCTGATATTTCAGGAACGTCCATAGATTTTATTATAAACCCCTGGTCCACCGAGGCCGTCAGTGAGCCTGGGCTGTTAGCAGGGAAGAGAAGAGGGGAGGAAGGACCAGCATGTCCTTGGGACACAAACATTTTGCAGGAGCACTACCCAGCCATGCACCATGCCCCCCTCTTCTCCCAACCCCCAGCCTCAGTCACCATGCACAGAAAAGAGCCTGCAGGCATTTGTTGCCTTTAAAAACTATCTATCTGACGAGTGACTGCCTGGCCGTGTCCTGACTTTAAATCAGAGAGATGGCACGACATTCAAAACATCCCTTATGTTCCACAGGCATCCTTGTGCCCCCACCAAGTCACTGGTGTCCCAGCCATGCCCTTGTTGTGGGCAGCACGATAACAAAGAATGGATAATGACTCCAATTAGGAGGTGTGAATGTCATTCCACTCCCCCTGCTCTCTTCCAGGTCACCATGAATGTGTTTGAAAACTACTGGCACAGCAATTTAACGATAATTCAGATTTAATTTGCACTCTGTCATCTCTGTTTTTTCGATAGGCTTTAATAGTTTAATTTAACAGTCTTAAACACTGTCTATATTACTGAGACATAATGTGTATTTGAGATTTGAGCAGCTGCATGGCACAAAATAATATTTCACATTTATATTGTGCCTTTCATGCCGAAGATGCTGAAAAATGCCTTGATTACTACATCCACAGAAGAATCAACTCATCCATCACTGAAATGTAGTCACTTCGAGGTTGGAAACCTCATCAGTCTTTAATAATTTAGGCAAAATAGAGCAGAATATTCCACTCTATGAGGAGGCAAGTTGAGCAGGTAAAATTAAGTTATCCAAAACTGCAGTTGGGCAGGACTGTCTCATGCGCTCACCCTCATGACAGGAAGTTTTTTATGACTCTCAGATCTCTAATCAAAAGGCTGTACCTGCAGGAGCAGTTTCCCTTACACCAACATGGTTTATTATCGGCCAAGGGAAGGAAGGCTCTATTGTCTGCTGCCTGCCTCGGCTCTGCCTCTCCCTCTGCCACCTCCCCTCTGGGTGATTAAGTCCCAATCTGATGCCAGTCAGAACAGACCCTCGAAAACAAAAAGAAACAGTGAAATGATTGCCAAAGTTCCTCACTCGGCACTGCTGAGGCTAGGTCCTTCAAGCCAGTGAGGAAGCACCCACTGATGTTACTGTGCTCTGAATCAGGCCCTAATGAAGCCCAGCCCTGCTCTGCCCTTCAGCCCCATGCCTGCTCCAGCTGCCAAATTCCCAACTGAACAGGAACCCAGGGAGAGCAACTTTCATGTCTGAGTGAGTGCTCTGTTCAATCTTTCAAAATTGGCAGAGGAGAGCTCTCTTACACACGTGGATGGATACCATCTGGTGATGAATTTGTCTCCCACCTCCTTCAGCGGCCCCACGACCCCTCCTCTGACCACAGCAAATCCACGGTGTTGCAGCCTCCTCCCAAGATGCCATGTTCTCCAGGCCCTGGCCACCAAGGAAGGTGGTGCTTTCCCATGTAGTGGTGCTTTCCCAACTCAAGCTTTGTCCCACTGGCGCATTTTTGTGACAGTGATACAGGGACCAAGTAAAGCAACGGGGAGGTGGGTGGGTGGAGAACAAATGTGCCAAGCTTAATAAAGATTCTCTCTATTTCCAGGAGCATTATCATCCATGTTCATCATTTATTAAAAGGCTTTCATTTATGAAGCCTTTAAAGACCAGTTTAATAACCTGCAATTATTACTTGAATTGCAAAATTTGCTTTTTATTATATTGTGTAAATTAAACACTGTAGCATTTAATGTAAATTATGTTTTCCTCTTCCTCTTTTATCAATGTTTTTAAAACCATTATGATCAGGTGTTCTTCTCAACCTGCCCTAAAATTGCGCTGCACAATATCTGTGGACCCAAAGTAACACTGTTCCAGGGATTTGAGTACAGCAATGAAAGAACAAGGATAATAAACCAGCCTTTCCTGTGTGCTTGCTGCCTCTGAGGTTTTTAACTGGATTGCTCAGACCACTCTCTCTCCCTAGGGAGAGGCTTGAGGTCCCCTTATATCGAGGAGACATAGAAAGGAATCTCTTCATTATTAATACACTCTCTCCAGGAGGCTTTTTTTTTTTTTTTTAATTAAATCAGGGTATAAATTCATGATGGAATTTATATATGTGCAGACTGAGAACACGGCACTGTCGATGGGGTGGTCAGGAGTTATGGGTGAAGGCATGGTAACAAGCCAGCAGTAAGATTCTGCAGCTGGGGACTTCTCACGAGTCACAGCCGTTTCAGGCCAATGAGAAAGACATTTGCCATTTAGGACTTCCCAGGAGCTGTGCCTTACTGAGCTACCAGGACAGCAGCAGGGGCCTGCCTGCCGAGATGACACAGAAATGCTTCTCAACCCCAAATCTAGTGTGAGCCCTCCCAGCATGTACAGGCACATCCTGAAACCAAATCATGCCTCTGACCCCGGTGGGACTTACGGCAGCACATCTCATGTCCTTCATGAGGCCAGTCTTTCATGGAGACAAAATGAAAACGTTAAAAAACCTGGAGTAAAACCAGAAGGAAAAATAAAACAGGAAGAAAATTAAACACTGGAAACTGGTCAAAACTGCAAAGCTGAGAGATGTGGATCCAAAATTTGGAGCAATTCTAATCAGGGGTTTGGTTGTGGCTCATCTGTAATTGAAATGAAGTAAAAATCTGCCTGAGACAGTCAACAATCTCAGCTGTTTCCGAGATCTGGCTTTCATTAATTTCATTAACATCTAAAATGCATTCTTATTGCTTGTTCTTATGCTGAAGAGTAAGCGAAAGAACAACACACCAGGAACCAGTTTATCTTTGTCTTCGCAGAGGAGCAGATGCAGTATCAGTCTCAGGGGCATGCAGACCCCTTGCATGGAAAATGACAGCAAAGAGCTGTGCAAGTGTGGAAATCTTTAGCCTGAAAAATAAATAAATTGAAACTAGTACTTCAATCAGTCCCTCATGCACTTTGGGGAGCTGCACCAATATTATTAGTATTAATCAGTGTGACAATTTCAAGCTACACTTTGCCAGCCTTATTCCAGAGAAACAGTCAAAAATTCAGAACTCGTATGGAGCCCTACCAAGAACCTGTGCTTTGTGAAGCCAGATCTGGGGATCCTGCAGAAGGCTTACACCCTCTGTGATTCTCATGGAAGGATAAATATCACAGCCCAAGGTCCTGGGCAGAGGGATGGATTAAACATGCTCTAGTTGGGTGTGTGTAAATGGCATTTCCAGGGTAAAATGGCATTTCCACCCTTCCCTTCAAAACAGATATTTAAGAACAGGGTGAAAATGGGAACTGGGAGGCTTGGCTCCTCATCCCTCTGAAACAAAGCTGCAGCAGCCGATGAGATGAATTTCCTGTGTGCTTCCCACTCCTGCGCAGGTGTCAATACACCATACCCCAGCCCGTGTGGCGGAAGGGGCAGTGTGTGTCCGCAGCCCCAGCGATCACAGGGAGGGCTGTGCCCAGCCAGTGAGGGCTGTGCCCACCTAGTGAGGGCTGTGCCCACCCAGTGAGAGCTGTGCCCACCTAGCGAGGGCTGTGCCCAGCCAGTGAGNCCTAGTGAGGGCTGTGCCCATCCAGCGAGGGCTGTGCCCATCCAGCGAGGGCTGTGCCCAGCCAGCGAGGGCTGTGTCCACCTAGTGAGGGTTGTGCCCACCCAGTGAGGGTTGTGCCCATCCAGTGAGGGCTGTGCCCACCCAGTGAGGGCTGTGCCCAGCCAGTGAGGGCTGTGCCCATCCAGTGAGGGCTGTGCCCACCCAGTGAGGGCTGTGTCCAGCCGCCAGCCCTACCAGAACCTCACACTCACAGAAGCCAAATGCAGCAGTGCTCTTGGGCACACACCGCTTCTTGGGAGGGGCAGGAGGCCACTTTCAACCTATGTATGACATCAGGGCACAGAAACCCTGGACAAACTTTTAGTCAAATTTCCCTTGATCAAAACCATTTTGCCAGACTCCATCTCTCCTCTAGTGCAACGCAAGTCACCAAAAGGGCGACTAGAGGGTGCTACAACATATATGGGCCTCAGATTCCATCCCCTGGCACTTAGAAATTCATGGCATAAATTAACTGTTCAGCTCTGTGATGATGCTGATTTGCTTCACTTGGCATAAGCAGATATTTTGCTACAAGAGAGATGATACTTTCTGAGACCTGTCATCTTTGGGTTTTCAAATCCACTGGCATGTTTAATAGCAAAAGATATGAAAGGCAAAAATAGTCTTGCACAGATAAAGACCTCCGTGTCACAAATGACAATTCAGTTTAATTAAGCCAACTCACATATATTATATTCCACCCATAAAACTTAATATCAGCTAAAAATTCCCATCAAATGCAAATTTTCTTTAGTGATTTATTTATGCAATTGTGAGACAGAGAAAGCACACAAAGCAGTGGGAGCTGCAGGCTGAAGTAAACAGTGCTGTCAGAATATGCAAAACAAGGGAAGAACACAAAAAAAAGAGAGGGAGAAGGAAGGGACAAACATTCTCTGGCTGGAAAGTTATTGAGTGTTTGGAGCCAAAGGGGAGTGGAAAGCTTGGAAAGGAATTTCTACATGTAACCTACAGACTATACCCTATTTCCACGCCCAGCATCTCTCCCATTTAGCTAACAAATGAAAAATCTTTTTGGGAGTAGACATAGGGTTAGATTTGTGGTTTTAAAGGTCATTGCCTAAAACCAGCCCCACAGCAGGCAGAAAGGAGCTTTGCAGTTGGTCGGCTTCGGCGTATCCCACACTTTGAGGAGCTCTGGCAGTGAGGTAATCCCTTAGGAATGTGTGTGCGGTTGGATGGCTGTGAAAAGAGAGCGGTCAGCTACCAAAGCTCTGTGCTGAATATTCACGTCACACACACACAATCATTTTTCTTGTTAAGTATTGAGAAGAATGGGAACATTATAAATGCAGTATCTTCTCTGGTTACAAGTTTAGCCGCTTTAAAAAGATCTCACTCCCTGCTCCTCCACTCCACCAGCTGTGCTCCACCTCCATTCCCAAACCAAATCTGCACACACTGAACTTTATAAGACATAAAAAAAGTGGGGGAAAATTAAATACAACTGAACTAAAGCTGAACAGTAAGAAGTGTAAAAGGTGATGATGCAGAAAATTGTTAAAAGCGTTTCAAGGTCACTTGTCTATCTAAAAATGACTCCTTATTGAAGATACGGGGTTCCATGCCACATGACTGGGTTATATCCATATCCATATTCAAAGCAAGTGCTTCCTGTCTACATGTTGAGGAGCCATTTTAGCCAACAACAGATGAGTTTGCTTTGACAGTGCTGAGTAGTATTGATAGTGCTGGTTGTTGACAATATCTTTATTTGCTAGAGGCACTTTGCAATTTATTGCAGGGAGACAGACTAAGTGTTGATCAAGCATCCCAGCCCAAAATCAAGAACATCATGGAAAGTTTCCCACTTATTTTAGTGAGTTTTTTATCAAACCCTACGCAGGAAAAAACGCAATATAATGCTTTCAGTCACTTTTCTGATCATTTGCCAATAAGGCTAGACAGATAATCTTCCCTTTTATCTTTTTTTTTCCTCCTTTTTTCCTGTTTCAAATGGGCCTGCATTGGCATTTATCTGTCCATTTTCATATGTACTTGGTCACCCTCTGCTTAGTTCAGGGGGCTAGGCCTCACAGTTTGCCTGCACAGAAGCAAGGTAACAGCTCCTCACAGAAATAATTTTCAAATTAATGGTATCTACAAAAAAGTGAGAATTAGACCAATCACATGCGTCATTTGAAAATAATATTTTTTCTGTTTTCTAAAAAAAAGTTCCAGATACTTGAACTCCCAGGACTATATTAAGTTTCTAGGTCAGTAAACTCCTGATTATGAGATGATTAGCTTGAATGGCACATCTAAATCCCAATCTCTTTTCTTGCAGGAAACAAACAGTTTAAGCATGCAATTCTTGACCTACTCTAGTACCTTTAAACTTACTATTTAACAAAACTAAAGCAAGAAGGGTGGTGAAAAGTTGCCAATCCACTTCAAAGCTTCTTCTATATTTGTGGGTAAACTAAGTCCAAAAAGGATTAATGAATGTACTCAGATGAAAACTCACTGGGAACAAACTTTCCAGAACTAAGCAGCAAAAGCATCAAACAGATGCTCTGTACCAGGGGCCAGAATGCAAATTTACTTCAAATGTATTACAAATGTTAGCCTTCAACTTCTAAGCATGCACATAGAAATAGAAACGTCTTTACAGCTGTAACTGATTTCAGCACAGAGGACTTCAACAACGTGGCACTGGGGAAGGTGCTGGATGGTATCTGGTACTGTTTATTTCCAGCTGAGGATTGCCCCACGGTGTAACTCCTCTCCCTCAGGAGACACTAACTCTCCACAGATACTAACTGACCAAGCCTTAAAATCCAGCTGTTTCCATTAGCTCAAAGCCCTCAGCTTTACCAGTGGGAAAACTGAGATACAGTGCTCCCAAGGGACCCTAAGGTACAATTCCCTTGTCTGCTGAGGAATTGAAGGCCCCTAAGAGACCACATCTTAACACTATTCCCAAGCATCTCACAACAGGATGTGAAATGCCCACTTCATACAAGTAGGACCACTTTTTCACTCCATTAATGAAGTTAATTAACTCACACAGACAAAGGGTGCTTTCTGGGTTTCTGTCTCTACCAGCAAAGTCTGCTCATGATTCACTTACAGAATGGTTGTCCCCACTGGAATTTCTGCAAACACTGCATCTCCCATGCAACATATCCAGGAAGCTGATTGTCTGCATGAAATGATTTCCATAATTTTGAAACTGTCCCAGTTCCACATGTTTGGAAGGAGAGAAGCAGGGGTAATGGTTAAAAAAATTACACTACTAAAAAGTTATTTTCCTTTCAACTATTGTATCAAGTTCATTAATACCTTCTGCTGTTGGTGAAATGATCCCCCATTAACATTTCAATTTATTATTGCTGCTCCATTAATGAGACCACAAGAAATGGAAATGAGGCCTATAAATATGCCGAGAGTTAAAGTCATGAATCGTAACAGCGTGCGCACTTTGTGAGGAATGTTTTGGTACCACTGGCATTCAAAACACCATGGAAGGATGGCTCTGCCTCATGAGCACCTGGCTTAACAAGCAACACCCCAAAAGGTCCAAACAGAAAACCACAATTCCTGAAACTACAGGTTAAAGTATCAGCAGAGTCAAATCAGTCTTAACCCCAGCTGCTGAGCTCCATGTGGTTCATTGTCAAAATGCTTTTGAAGAAGGACTTTCTCAGCGAAGGTCACTGGGACTGTTAAACATCAACAAGCAAATTCTGCAGGAGGAAGGACTTGTCTCCATGTCCTTTGTTTAAAAAAACCCTTTATTTCATGTTAAATATCTGCTTACTGGCACCACATCCAGTACTGGGGGATATTGATATCTTGATAGTGCATCACATCTTCCAGGAAAAAGGGCAGGCTACAAATAGAGAATTCCAGTCTTGGGAACCACATTAGGATTCATTTGAGAAATAAATTTATTGCCAGGTAGCCTTTTAGATCCATCAGCCTCCCACAGTTCCTCTGTTGATATTTTCTCCAACAAACAGTGAATATCCTCCATGGGTCAAGAAACATCCTTATGCAAATGGCATTACTGCAACTTGCATTTTCAATTATTAATATTCCACTTCCCATCTTACAAATGTTTTCAGAAAAGGAGGAAAGCAGAAGCTTGTTCCCCTGGGAACAAAAACACAAAATGTGATACCTTACTGAGTTAGGAAAGGGATGTCATATCATGCTAGCAACATTTCTGTTTCTGCATTTCATTTCTCTCTACTGATTAAAAATTATCAATTCTACCCCATTTTTTAAGCATATCTGACAACACTAGGCTTATGCTAAATGAAATGTGTAGCACTATCACTAGCACTATTATCTTGGAAGGAACAAATTTATAATTATTACATTATTTTTTTCTGATTTATTTTCCAGGAATCTCAGATTTCATGACAGGGACTGGCTTTGCTCTGACATCCTGCAATGTCAGTGAGAAGACAACACTGCAGTCCATGCTGCTTTTAAGCATTAACAGAAGAAATTATCTAAATTAGCCAGTTTGCCATGGCAGCAATAGTAGGTTTGGAAAAAAAACCCAGATACCTTCAGTAAGATGAAATAAAACAAAAACATGAAAAGCAAACTATTTAATGAGAGCACAGGCTATTTCAATAAATCTAGTTATTTGATAAGCAGACTGCCACTGTCAGCCTTTTATCATCTGTGAAAATGCATGATGGATCTTTTCTGTTTGCTTACAATTTCACACCTTCCCCTTCTGACCAACATCAGCATTTTGCTCCAGTGCCTCTAAGGACATGGATTGCTAGCAACCAGCCAGATTCCACCTTTCAGGAAGACTGACAACACAGGCATGGCTCAGTGCTGTGTACATATGGCACACAGACTGCGTAGTTCAAGGCTGTTAAATGTTCAACCTCTTCTGAGTTGGCCTAAAGGGAATGAAAACAGCTCCTGCTGAGAGTGTATACACCTAAAGCTGTAACAAACATTTAATTTTAGCTTCTCTGAAACAGAATTAGTCTGTGCATTCTGCACTACCGTTCCTACTGCTGCTGCTCAGATGAGGTGGCTTTGGTGGGTTATTAAATCCCATATTAATGGTCAGCCTCCCCCACAATGCTGAAATATAGGGTCCTGAGTGTGTTTCAGTCTTACTTTCCCACACTTCTTTCAATTCTTCCACAATAAACAGATAAAGTCATTATTTGGATGAAAAGGACTTCAGGCCAACACAGGCTCACAGTACTTTATCTAGCTTTGTGATTCAACTACACATTTTACCTTCTATGTAAAATAAAACTTGCTCAAAGGAAAAAAAAAAAAGCTAGAAAATAATTTTAAATGTACAGCAAGTTCCAGGGAAACTGCTGAAACAGCTACATCCTGTATGCACTGTTTGTTTGTGCTGAACCAGTTAGCAGGAGAGAAAGGCTCAGATTGGATTTTTAAACTAGGCTGGTGAAAAATGTTTCACTCTCCAACAGAGTTGATTTGAAAGGATTATTTCTCTGCTATACTCTGAGAGAGCAATGCTGCCAGATGCCATGAATCTAAAATGCTTTATCTAAATCATAAGGTATCACCTGAAATCATGTGTACTTTACATACCATGCAGCCTCTGTCTGTCCTTTTGCTGAAGTTTAGGTATAAAGCTCAGAGGCACTACTGAAACTACCCCAGAAAAGTCTATGGAGATTGAAAGTGCTTGAACTGGAGCAAAGCAGAAGTAACTCCATCAAAGTCAGCTCTTTAGTACTGACATTTATCTCATTTATGCTGGCTAAGGATCCAACTCTACTATCTACAGATTGAAAGATGCTAAAAAAAGGACTATTTCTATATGCTCTACCAAATATAAAACATGTGAGTGAAACGTAGGCAGAGATTCATCTCACCCTACTTTATTCACCTGAGCTAAGCTAGGCTGCAAGGCCTTGGTACGTCAACGGGAGGAGATCAGCAGTCCCAAAGATCACCTCTTGTCACCCATGGGAAGGCCTTTCTGGTGAGTAACCCTCTGGGGATGCTCATCTCCTTCCTCCACTACACAACAAAACTGGGTAATGACAGACTGTCCCAATCAGTTGTAACAAACAATCTGATAGCTATGTGAAATACTGATCCTCCCTTTTTTCTCCCCCACTCTTTTTGTGTCAGCATAAATCCACTGCCTTCTGCAAGGTTATTTACACTCAAATCCATCCAGTCATAATACTGTCCATAAAGCAATGTTCACCTGGTCTGAAAGCTGCTAAGGACACTGATTTCAGTTGTCCTAACTTCTCTAGAAAAGGTGCCCAAAATGCAAGAGAGTCACAGATCATCCTTTATATAAAGCCTTTCATTATTTTCATCCAGGTTTTACCTCAACAAGAAGTTTGGTTTGACACTAGACAACTCTACCAAAAAAACACTGAGAAATATAAAATACTGTAACAGCCCCTCACCACAGGATGAATTGTCCTGGATATGAAGCAAAAGCAGATATTGTTCACACTTCGCTGCATCACTTACAGTGAATTTTGCTGAAGTTTTTGAGAGTTAATAAGCTGCGTGCTTCTCTTTCAGTGTTCAACAGTGTCAAGTCTGTATAGAGAGAGGTACAGAAACAGTATCTGATCTAAAGCTAGAAACTAAAGAGCTTATTTCCCCTCATCTGGTGAAGAATCCAGTAAGCCTCTTAGGCATGTGGTTGAAACCACAGTAAGGACAGTATAACACCTCCTAGAATTGAAGGATCAGGAATAAAGTAAGAAACAAGAGGTAAACGAGTTGTTAGAGTATGCTTGGGGAGAGCTTTAATCAAAGGTGCTGGGTAATCATTGGGTAGGTCCTTCAGCACACACCACAGCACTCACTTCATACAGGGAACGGTCTGGGGCTGTGCCCAGTCTTGACTCAGCTGGGGCTGATGCCACCTTTGAGCACCTCTCTCTTCCCCATCTGCAAAATGGTGATAACTCCTTATGAATAAAAATCAGTATATAGGAGCTAAGCCTTATCCTTCATGTCTTCAGGCAAGCAGCACCCTGGGGAAATCAGTGTGGGATTTTCCAGGCAAAAGGTTAGAGGACAGAGCCCAAAGCTGTGGGACAAAGCCTGCAAAAGGAGAAAGGGATAACCCAAGTACCCTGCCCTTCACATATCTCCTGAGTGGTGCAAAGTATTTCTCAAGTTTGTTGTTGCAAATCAAAGCTGAGAGATATTGCTCCTCTACAAACAGAGACATTTCATCAGAGGACATCAAAACAAGTTTTGCCTTTGTTTTGCCCTTCACAAGTTAAAAAGGCATCTCCTGGATAAACAAATTCCCTTCTTACTTCATTGTCTCCAAACATGTCTTCATTGTCACCTGGAGCCACCCTCTGCAGCAGCTACCATTTTGCTCCAATATGGTAAATATCCTTTGTTCTCTTCCCCCTCCTCTCCCCTTTCCTACCTGAGGAATTCAGCTGCTTGCAGAAAAACCTGAGAAGAGAAAAATGGAATAAAATGTTGGCCTCTATAGCCCAGAACTAAGAACTGAAAAAAAACCAAAAACTGAAACCTTATGCCTTGTCCCCAGTGGCTCAGGGACTTGGAGCCAAATCAAGGCCATGAAAACAGAATATTGCTCTTTGTTTACGAAAAATAAATAAATAAATGACTACTCACTCCTGCCCTTTGGGATATGTTTTCTAAGGAGGAAGAAATTCCCTGTGGAGTTTATTATGTGTAGAAGAGATGTGTGCCTCCCAGGGAAAAGCAGTGGAGGTAGTTTTTCCCTTGGCGATTTCTTTCCCGCCTTTATATCACTTTTTTATTAATTTTTCCAAGTCTCACTCCCCTCCCTTCTGCAATAAGTGAAGCCACACAAAGGAACATGCAGGTAATTCAGCCACTCAAAACTACACAGCATCTCCTTTCCTATATAAACAATCAGTGTGTGGCCTGGGTTTCATTTGCAACTGTAAATGAAACAGGCCTACAACTGTGTTCATAATCCTCCTTAATTGAATTTCTGTGACAAAACCCAGACAAAATTATTACCCTCAAGTTAACAGTTTGTGCGAAGTAGCCAAGGGTTCCTGGGAAGCTTTAAAACAAATGCAGGACAAAACTGGATCCCACAAAGCAGCTATTTGGTGTTGGTACCATTTGTTTGAAGCGGGGGAGGTTTCCCTGGAGGAACAAGGTCATTTTAATATGAAGGACAGGCCAGGAATTCAACACAGGCCAAAAAAAAAAGTGAGAATTAAAAAAGCAGTGGATGAGCTTGGATGTAAACCAGCACATGCTGTTCACACCACAGCTACTGGAAGGAGGTGTTGGGCTGTCCTGGCTGTTTGAAGGACAGCATCATGCACAACTTGGTGTGGCTCATGGGACAGTTTCACAAATCCAGAAGGACTTTAAGCAACTGTTAGGTTTGTGTTGAAGTTCACACCCCATTGAAAGGGTATCTCCTTTAAAGTTTGCATGTAATAATTTCCTTCAACTAGATCATCAGCTCTGTGGTAAACATGCAGAGGCTTAGTAATGATGTCAGACTGCTGGTAAAATATCTAAACTTACTTTTAATATGTGAGAACCACTGCTAAATGAAAGCAGTGATGCAAAAAGGGCACTGTCCTGCAGGGTACTCCCACAGTTTGCAGAAGAATTAAAGCCTTTCCTGTTACCCAAATTTAGTGTTTGTTTTTCTTTAGATGATACAGATGTTTTCTTGACTAATTGGGCAAAGTTGATGGGAACAGAGACGTCTGTTTGCAACAGCTAATTTTGTGTGTCATTGCCATGTACTTGGATAAACATTCTATATTTTACCCCAAAGTATCGTGTTTAAGTCATTTCTGTATCAACTGGTAACTAAAGCAAACTAGCAAAGTTATTAAGGATCAAAGCAGGCTCTCTATGCTTCAGTTTACAGAGTTGATCAGAGCAGGGAAAACCATGTCATCCCAAGGCAGTGCCTGCCTGGGTTACTGCCCCACATGCTCATAGAAGTTAATAATATTTGCATTTTAAGCAGAAGGCAAGGCTACGAGGGAATGGGGAAGGCTGAGGTAATGGAAATAGAAATCCTACAATTCCTCAGTATGCGCCCATGTTGTTACCCAGCCCTCTTTGCAGGCAGAGCTGATGGAAATTTAGGGGTAGAGGAGGCTGGCGGGGCCTCATGTTAAAATTTCCTCCAAGTAAAATATTGCTATAGGTGATTAAATGAGCATTCCCGTTCAGAGACAGGCAGGCAGAGACCAGAACTCATTTCCACAAACCTCTGTGCCCCTGCAGGATAGTGGGTCTCTGTTCCCACCCTCACTTGCAAGGCACAGCTGACATAATGAGGGACCTGAGAAGAGTTTCCAGGAGATGTGTCCACTCCCAGAGATCCAGAGGGGTAACAATCAGGTGCTACTGTTTCTTCAGTGCCTCTGCTGTGCCAAACATTTCAGCAGTTGCATTAATACCTGGCTTTGAGAGATTGCTCATTAGCCCTCGGGTCCTGTGCCACTTTAAGCAACCTTTCCAGAACAACTTTTTTATAGTTTGTGTGCTCTGTTTTTCCTCAGGCCACAAGTTAAACACACTGAACAACACTAGAGAAAGAAATAAACACTGAGTCAGAAACAAAAAGATGCATACGCACACGGCTAATATCCCCCCCCCACACACATACACAATCAGGGCCAGAGATCAATGTTTTCAGGAAAAGGCATGAGGGAACAAATTATCACAGTGCTTTGTCAGTGGTGGCAAAGGAAAGAAAAAGGAACATTCAAAAGGGTGATGAAATGTTTCAAGAAAAAGCAATATATTTTTATGTACTTGTAAAATCCATTGGCAATGACTTTTCCGGTTAATTGGTTCCATCTTATTAAGCTAAAAATGTATTTGTAAAATCCAGACATATTCAAGCATAAGTCCAATTTCTTCACCAAAAGCCAATACACCATTTCAAAAACGAAAATTCAGCAATACAAACCATTTTCCATTAGCCTGAAATCACAGCACTCATATTGGGAAGAGAAATGGATAGAGTGCTTGACTTCTTTAAAATGCACTTTGGAAAAATCACGTAACTCATTTACCCCAAAACTGCTGTCCTCTTTCTCCCTGGCCCTGTGAAAATGGATGAATATTTTGGCCCAAGTCTGCAGTGATTTATAAACTAACATTCTGCTATCTTTCCTTGCACTTGTCATGTTCGACTTCTTCCCCTTTATTAAACCACTCTTCTTCCCATTAAATAGTCCCTCTGTCTCACTTGCCAAAGAACTGCCAATGGGCCCCTGATTTTACAGAAGAATAGACTCAGCTTTACCAATGGAAAAGGGCCTCTAATGTACCATGGACACAGCACAGTGAAGCATGGTAATTTGCCTGTGTTAATGATGCTACTTCACAATGATCAGGAAAACAAAAATCTCTAATAGCTAAATGACACCCAGTCCTTCTGCAGCCTGTTGAATTCAAAATCAGTGGGAGCAAAAACCCGACACCCTTTAGGAGATGAGCTAAAAGTGGTTGCAGTGTTTCTTTTTTTTACCCCCAAATTCCTGATTGGCATTGAATCACTAAAATGGGTGATTTGGTGCTGGGATCAGGACAAAAAAGAAAAAAAAAAACCTAGCAAAAAACCAAACCAAGTGTTCCAAAATGTTTTAGCTGCTCAAAAGCAAGTGGAGAAATATTAATGAACATTTATGTAAATATTCTTGGACATACTTTACACTGGCATGATTTTGTGCAAAATACCACTATAAAGCAGGACTAAACTATGATTCATAATTTTCTCTTTTTTAGCTGAAAAGAGGAAGCCATTTCTGTGGGAGGGACAGAGCAGCAATCTGCATGTGCCATTGCTTACTTCTGAAGATGCTCCAGCTCCACAAAGCTCTGAGCTCTTGAGTGCTGAATTAACCCCAAGAAATGTCTTCAGCCACAGCTCTCATCAGAAAGCTTCTTAGAGCTGGGTTCCCTAGGCTGCCTGGCTGGGCAAAGCACTGATTGCTTTGGCCAGTCCAAGAGTCATTGCTCCAGAAGTCAATCTTCAAATACAGCACATTAAGCTACTCCTCAGAGAAACTCTGCTCTCATGTTTGGCCAAACACAACAGGCAGAACAGCACCAGCTTTGATGACATTATTTGGAGTGCACAAGAAGGGAACCAGGGATCATAAACAATCATATGGTGCATGTTTGGTAATCCTTTGGCACCATTGAAAGGTTGGAGAACAGACTCAAACACAGGTTATGAAAAAAAGATGAACAATATTTACAATATTGCTCATATAAGTTTCCAAGGACAGAGGGAGTGATTTGTCATCCAGTTGCAGTTCTGTAGATTTTGTAGCTGTCTGATTGGCACACTCCACACGTTCCTTGTCCAAAACTTTCTGGTACAACTGCGCAAAACAGGAGCAGGACTTGAATTCAAGAGTGGCTGAGAATATAGGACCAAGTAATTTCAATTTCATCTCCATTTCATTCACAGACTCACACAGAATCATTTAGGTTGAAAAAGACCTCTGCGATCATCAAGTCCAACCTCTGACTGACCTCCAGCTTGTCAACCAGACAATGGCACTTAAGGCCACATCCAGTCATTTCTTGAAGACCTTCAGAGATGGTGACTCCGCCACCTCCTTGGGCAGCCCCTTTCAATGCAATCCTTGTCCAGGCATTTTTCAATCCATGACGTTCATTACTTAATAAACCCTGAGGTAAGACCCCACCCCCATTAGGAGACAGCTTTTACTGTAGAGTGCTTAGGGTGTTGTTTGGATGGAAGGTGGGGGTGGGGGAAGTAAGATTATTTAGTGTAGAGCTCTACACTAACTAAGTAAGATTATTTAGTGTAGACCTCTATACTTGATTCTCCTGTGCTTACCACAGAAAAAGTTTGTCAATGCAGGTTGAAAATAAGCATCTGAAGACTCTCTAAATACCTGTTTATTTGATCTGGAGTAGCACTCAAGGGGAGTACTAAAATCTTCCAAGAAAAATGCCACACACCACATATTAAAAGTTCCCCAAAATGTTGTATTATTAATTTTTTTTCACTAACATGCCTGCTTCAACTAAAAGACATGCTCTAAAAATCCCACAAGATGAGTGTTTCAGTATCTGGCTCAATGTTTGATTTCCAGAAAATGTGTCTATAGCACTAGCAACCAGACCTTGGGAGAGACATAAGCAAAGAAGCAGTGACATGCCTTATACACCAAATTATTCACTGTAATTTTAAATAGTAATATTTTCTGATGAAGAGTTTTGGTATCTTTCATCTTGTGTTTTGCAGACTTTGCCAAGTTGAGACCATAATACTTATAAGCAATTTATCAGCAAAACCATGGCTGACTCTGTAGAGGCCTGATATTTGAGAGCTGCCTAGGCAATCCCACTGTGAAGTCAAGGGGCCAAGGAAAGACTCCCAGATGTGGCCCAGCAGAATGCTTCTCTGCCACAGCATAGGTCACAGCTGAGACAGTTATGATGCACAGAGTACCACCATACAACTTCAGAGGGCTTTAAGCATTCACCCAAACAGAGCAACACCATATCACTTCAGAAGGCTGCAAGCATCTACTCCTTCTTGTTCTTTTATACCCCTCATGCTCATGCATTGCACCTGCGTGCCCTCTGCTCCCTTTGGTGGTTGGTCAGTGCCCCTGGGCACTCCATGGCTCATTGCTGTCAATGCTGTTCACCTGCTTTTCACAGCTGCACCCACTGGGGATGAGGCTGGGCCACAGCCCCACTCCCAATCACCACAAACTGCACCTACAGTTCCCAGTGGGGCATTCAGTCTCCCAACCAGGCCTTGCTCAAAGCTGCTTGGCAGTGTGTAAAAGGCATGTTGTCTTCCAGAGGCTGAATGCAAAACAAACCTCACCCCTGGGGCAAAACTCACACTTCCAGCAGGACTAGCAGAGATGCTCTTTCAGATGGGCCAGGGCAGGAAGCCAGAACAGCTCTCACTGCTAGCAACGAACACCATCCCCTCATCCTGCCAGCAGAGCACAGTACCATGCCCACCTTTGGAGCAGCAGAAGCCCTGCAAGAAAAGCCAGAGGCAGGGACTGAGCAGGTTCACAGGCCACAGCCTCCTTTTACTGTGGGCAGGGACATCCCTGTGCTGCAGAGCCTTGGCTCCCTCAGTGATCACATCAAGGGAGGCTGCAGATCATCCCTCCTGTGCCCTTATCTAAAGCAACAGCAACACAATAAAAAGCCATGTAAGCAGGAAGGCTGGAGAGGCTCACACAGCAAAGTTTCTTTCTTGGTACCTCTCTTGATATCAAACTGCTCATGTGAACAGTGCTGCTCATCTGTGGGGTTGCCAACACCTGGAGATGGTGCAAAGTGCTTGTCATAGCAACTTTATTATCTGTGATTGTCCCTCTAGATTTTGCAAGATGAGTGCACAGGCAAAATCATTATATACATTAATTTTAAAGTAGTGATATCTCTTTTGCTTGCTACTTGCCAGGCAAGTATAGCCACCAAGGTGTGCAGCTATTAAATGCCAACCACAGTTCCTATCACCCTTTTTTGTTCTTCACCTTCCTTTCACTGTGCTTTTTCCTCAAGATCTTTCTTCCTTGATCTTCTTGAGGAAAAATGGCCTCCTTTATTGATTAAATTACAAATTCCAATGCCGGATGATTGAGTTATATGATAACACCTGATGAAAGACAATTGAAATAAATGGAAAAATTAGCACTCTCTTTATTACAAAAGGTTTGGATGTTGAGTGGCTGACTCAATTAAATGGAGATTGAGCAGATCTGAGAGAATTGATTAGGAAAAACAATGCAGAATTCAGAAAAGAGATACCAAAATTAGCACCTTACTAATTCACCTTCGAAAAAAATGGAAAAAGTTGAGAAGGAGAAGGAAACTGTATCCTTTTCATACATTCACAACCAGGAATTGCCCAAAAACAATCTCTGTGATTGCTTATATCAATGTGAGATATCTCTGTGATTAAGACTTTTAAGATACCGAACCCTGACATCAACTTACCAAAGGCCAACAAATACATGACCAGGTCAGTAGCCTCTAGGGTTCATTTGTTCAGTTTCTAGTAGGGTTTATTTGTTTCTAGTTTCTTTTTAATTAGTATCACAAGCAAAGGAAGATTCTGCGCCTGGGAACCAATGGCATGCCAGCTTTTGGTAATGTATCATTGCATTTTATTCACTGCTCATGAATGCTAATGAGATATTTTTAATTTTGTCTGCTTGTAACATTTCCTGCAATACTCACAGATGTCTTGGGCTTTATTCCTGCAGATTAGGCAACCATTACTGGAGTTCTTAGATTAAACAAGAAGCTAATAAAGCAAAGCATCTAAAATGGCACGATTGACTTTGTAACCATGTCTTCTCTCAGTGACTCCCCTGCAAGCTTGTTGTGAGGTAGACAGGGTCTAGCAAAGATGAGTTCTAGCAAAGCTCTGGAAAGAATGTAAACACAGCTCTTAAACAAGTCCTGCAAGCATGATATTATTTACTTACAGTTTCTGCATTACTGAAGTGTCATATTTGAAGTCATGCTCCAGGGAGAATCTTAAGTGACCTGTGGAAACATCAGAAAACAAGTCTTCAGTGGATATTTCTTACTACATCTTCTAACAGACAGGGGAGAATTTTGACATTATTTGGAAATCAAATGTCATGAAAATATTCTTTTAGTTTAACCACAAAGCAATGTAAAAATTTTCCTTAATGCTTAAAGCAAACTGAAGGTTGCTTCAAAACTAGCTTCAGCTGCAATTATTTGATTTCTGCAAAAAATCCTAGCCCACAGATTAGGTAGCAGAAAATGTTTGTGGAAACAATAAATATTTTAATGCAACCAATCTGACTGAGAAATTTTGCAGCCCTCTCTGAACTTTTCATAATCCTAAATGCTTCATCCTCACAGAAGAGACAAGGAATCACTCTTGCCCTAGTTCCCAAGTGAGAGATCTGTACCAGTAAGAAATGTAGGCTGTGAACACATATCTTATTCCTCATTGCAATGCTGTCTTTGGGAACACTCCTGTCCCCACCATCCATCACCCTGCCTCATCATTCACTCCTGCTGGAGTTCATTGCACCTTCCCTTCTGCCAGTTGAACTACAGATGTAGTTCAGAACTACAGATGTGCTCAGGTTAGTCCAGAATTATTTTAACTGCTCAAGCAAACGCAGGAGCTGCAGCCAGATGATGTGTGAGTGCAGCCTACACGATTTGCCCCCGGTCTCACAGCAGGCATGGCAGGGCAGAAAGCCTGCACACTGGCTGTGAGCCATAAAACCCCCTCTTTGAAACACCAAAATCAAAGCTCAGAATGAACAAATTTGCTCAAGAAACCCACATCTGAAAGGTTATTCTCACTGTTTTCACCCGTATGTCTTATCTAAACCCCACAACAGTCTCCTGAATGTAAAAAGGCAAAAATCATGAGAAATTCTAACAAATTCTAGATTAGTTTGTACTAATTTATCCTTTAGTTATGGCAACACCTCAAAGCCTACCCTGTGCCTGAACTCTTTGCATTGAGCACAGTGCAGACATTGGCTGTGGTAGTCTCTGCTCCCTGGAGCTCACCAGCAAGAGATCAAAGAGCAAAAAGTGTAGGCAGGGAAAAGACAGAGACAGCAAAAATTGGAGGACACTTCTGTACAATGTCTTGTGAGCACAAATCCCACTCAGCCAGTAAGAAATGAATCACTGTGAAGAGATTCTGACCCTGCTACCCGTTATGCTCGACAGACAAACTCAATGAAATAATTTATCTAGCTATTTACATGGCTTCCATTAGAGCAATGTCTGAGCATTCACAAACCAGATGGGTTTTTCCTCACTGTGCTCCTGAGAAGGAGCACATGCTGCTAACACTACATCATAGACAAGGAATAGAGATACTAAAAAGACAAAATGCTTTTTCCAGGGAAACTAGTATCTGATCTGACAAAATTCTATATAATGCCAGAGGGCTTCTGTAGGTTAAGGTGCTGCACTCAGGGACAGGCCATCAGGCTTTAGCCATAGGCAGACTTCTTACCACCCTGGTAATTAGTTTTTGAACAATGGCTTCTATACAGTATGAATCAGGAAAAGTGAAAGGGAAAAAGGGAAAGGGAGGGTAAAAAGGGAAAATAGGAAAAAACATTATAAAGAAAAGTCATTATAAATGTAGCACCATCTGAAAAAAACCAAACTGCAGAAACAGAGGAACCAGTCACGCAGTTCAGTGAGAGGACTGAAGCAATTGCTTCCTTCAAGAAACCTCATTCATCACATTTCCATAACCCAGAAAAGGCTCTCACAGTCCTCTCTTTCAACATATTAAGACTAACACACACACAGACTCTTCACATTTCCTTTCTTCTCCTATCAGTCTTTTCCTCGTGGAAGAAATCATAGGAAAGGGATGAAGATGTGAACATTTCTGCAGCTGTTCTGCCAGGGCTGAATCCTGAAGGTGAGACACCCAAAGGAACCCAGGGGTGACAGAGTACCCACCAAATGGACTCAGTCTTCACTGTCAGATAACTTCTGCTTCTTTAAAATGGTGACAGTGGAAATGCTCCTTTGGTGATATCCCAGGAGGCAGATCAGAGCCCAGCACACCAGCTTGTGAGAAAACAAGATCCATCTGTTAGCTCAGACCTCCTGGACTGGCAGGTAGTCTTTGCTATACAGAAAGCCACTGGACAGCACAAACTCTAAGTTTCATCAGCAGAAGAATTCTGGTCTGCACACTGCCTCTCTAAACATAATAGCTCCCCTTTGGCTAGAGAATAGAGGATTCCCTAAATGAACCCTTTGATCTGCAATACAATGAGCCTTCTCCTGAAATTTCTTCTCAGACACTCGAATTCCCTGCCGGGTTACAGCATGAAACCTTTCTCATCTCTCCATTAAAGCAGCAGATAGACAGATGGGATAGTCTTCATCTTAGGACTCTTGAAGTTCGTTTCCCATCAATTTTAACATGAATGCTCAGAGCTCCTGTTAAGTTTAAGAGAACCAAGGCTATAGCTTGTGCTCAGTCAAAGCCAGGAGAGTCCCAAGCCTGGTAGTCCCTCCACAGGCTGTCATCAATTAAAAAGAAGCAACATAATATAAATAACAGTATAATAGCCAAACTTCTCCCTCCACACATGTTGCCAAATCATTTTTGAAAACTCTTCGAGCATTGCTTTTTATAGCCCAGTAAGTGCCGTTAGTGGAGGTGGAGCTGTACCAGAACCACCACTGGGTCTAAATGTCTTCTCTTTATTAATGGGTTTTATTCTTTCTTCATTGCCAGTCAAAGGCAACAAGGTGTTATTGCCCTTTTGCAAGCTGTAAAAAATCCAACACAGCAGATGGATTACACACCTCACCCAAGGTCCCCTGGGACACCCACATTTGCACAGAAAACTGATCCCAAAATGCCACATTCCCAGTGCCCTGCCCTTCCCTCCAGCCCAGCCTAATTCTCTGAATTTCATGATGATTCAAAAGTCTATTTAAAGCCTACAGCTATGGGTGTGTGCAAGGAATAAGGCTGAGCCAAAAAGTTTGACTGGAGCAGCTCTGGTTGAGATTTTTGGTAAGAGTGAAATTTCACACAGAGCTGGGAGGGTTTAATCTGACACGGCAAAAAGGTGTCAACTGAGTTGTGACGTGAACCCCCAAGAAGATACAGCAGCAATGCCAGTGTCCCCTTCCCAGCCTATCTGCCCTTTAAATACTCCAGTGGTAGCCACACAGCCCAGCACAGCTTTCCCAAGCCTGCTCCTTGTTTGCATAGCAAGTGCTGCTATGAAACAGGAAAAAAGCAGATACAGAGGAAGAGCTACTAATACCTCTTGCAGTTTCCCAGTGTAAACGGAGTGGCCAGGCATAGTTACACACTGAAATGAAGCAGCCAGGAGAGCTGACAAAGTTCATAGACACACAGCCATGTTTTACTACTCAAACCATTCTAAGCTCTTTAGGTCAGCTTTGCTATTACAGATGGTATTGCTTGCCCTAGATCTGATGTCCAAAATGGGGTTGCTCTCTGTAATCCTTCAGAGGCTGCTTATAAATCAGAGAATGCTTCACCTCTTGACACATGGCACTAATAGATGATAATGTAAATGGTGCAGTGTTTTAACCTTAACAGGCATTTGCTTAGGTTATTTTAGACAAAAATGAGGTCAGGAACTGTGGTCACGAGCCTTAATCTCAGAGACTCAGTCTGGAATCATCCAGAGCCCTCTGGGTTGTGCAGCGAGCAAAAGGCTGAGGGTGCAAAGGGGGAGTGGGCTCTGCTGTCCCACTCCTGCACAGCTGCTCCCCACAGTGTCCCCTGCACCTCCCACCTCCTACTTTGCCTGTAGTAAGAAACAGCAACTGCAGTATAATAATTGCTGTGGAAATGATTTTGAAGGCATCAACCCATAAACACAGTGAGTAAACAAAATCTGCTTCTGTATGAGCTCTTCCACTTTTCTCAGGCATCTGAGGGAAGTCCTTTATAAACCATGAGATAAGAGCAGCCTCACTGTCCAGACTGCATATCTGCCTGGTTCCTTAGATACCACCGAAAGCCCGAAGGCACAGCTTGGCATCTCATCCCCTTCTTATAAACTCTTTCAGAAAGTTATAGCTGATTTTGACACAAAGATGATGAGAAATGGGGAGCTATTTGTGCCATTCTGGAGAACATGCCAAACCCTGTATTAACACCCCCAACCCTATTAAAAACAAAATAAAGCAAAAAAAACCCCAACAACCAAACCAGCAAAAAACAATCCTTCTGTTTGCTACTGATTAGGCAGCCGAATTAAAACTGATGAAGTGATTGGATAGGATCCAAAGCTGTTTATCTGCACATAAATCACAGACATGCTTTACTCAGCCAGTATGGATTTACTGAGCTAGAGAAAAGACCTCGTACTCAGAATGCTGATTATAACAGCAATTAAAATATCAGTGAAGCAAACATTTTGGGTAGAAAGCTGTAAGGGGCTACTGGAGAAATCACTCCATTAAATATAAATTCAATCAGGTTTCAAATTTTTAGAAAAGGGAGTTTTAATAGAGGGTTTCTTTTTTCTGATTAAGTATATGTTGCTGGAAAAATCAAATTCAAACAGAGGAAAGATACAAAATAGCTAGCTGGACATGCCAAAGGAGATTAGAAAGGAAGGCTGATACATATTTTATGATCACAGGGGAATAAAAAAAATAAATTGAGAGATGCACTGTCAAACCAGACACAGTGTTAATAGCGAGAGTATGTGGCAGTAAGAACTGCTGTTCCCACAGCTATTAATGTAAAACTGAAAATTTGGAGCAAGCTGCAGCAAAGGAAAATAAATCACACTTTTTTTTTTCAATTTGAAAATATATATAAAATAAATCCCTACCCCCATCATTCACTCTGTGCATCCCAATCCCCCGACACCAAGACTGTTATTTCAGCAAGCTACAGCTTCCAGGCAAGTGAGACAAGTGACAATTTCTTCCTGTTAATCATTGCTAATTTATTTATGCAATTTTTCTACTTATGAGAATCATTGGCTTGGAGATTATTTCCTCTTTCCTCTTTGAGTCCTGAGAAACTATTTAACATGGGAAGTAGTTAAGGGGGGTAAAGAGAGGAGAGTGTCATGTAGCCAAGTTACGCATCCCAGCTGGAATTTGGGATGATGTCTTCCAGTTCTGGCTCCTTCAGCCAAGTTTCGTACAGGAAGCATGAACACGCCAAGGGCGCAGCAAAATCCACTGGAGCCAATAAATAGCATTGAGTCCATTAACACACTCCTGCTACGGATCCCTTCACGAAACCTCAGCCACCTTGCAACCAGTTGGCTCATGAGGCAGCCAACAACTTGTACAGGGGAAAGGTTCAGGAGCCAAGGGATCCTCTGGTGAAGCCTCACAGATGCAGAGTGCGTGTGCATGTGGGATGTGTACCAGAGCCCTTCCAGAAGAGGCAAACTGCTGGTATATCAGGCTTATATGGAATAGTGGCCATGGAGGGTCATGGTGTCACTAGTGAGGTAAAGGGCAAATTGCTGTGAGGAACTTCACGAGGCCCTTGAAGGCAACTCACTTCTTGCCCAGAGCATCCTCTCCAAGCCTGGGACGGGTCCAGAGGTACCACAGAGGAGCAGGCATCCCCATCAGTTCCTGCAGGTTTTGCCCATCCACAACAACCTGTTTCAGCTAGGAAAAAAGGCTAGGAAAACATTTCCAAAATTTGTAGATTAAAATTTTGTAATGCATGCATTACAATTCTGATTGTTATTTCAAAGCTATCAGTAGCAAGAATGATTTCACCTACCATAGAAATACCTCCATGATAACTTTCTGGAGTAAGAGATAACTTATGAGGAAAGTAGCTGACAAATTACTTGACAAATCTGTCAACTACTTTGGAGCCATCAAGATAAAAGGCTTTATATGTTGTATGATTTTTTTATGTATATATATAAAACACTTTTATTAGACTGTTGATAAAAGCCTGAGCTACAAAGGGCCTTTTTCCCCCAGCTGAGAAAAGGCAAGCTGCTAGACAAATCAGTTCAATCTCTGCCTTTCAAACAATATAAAGCAGTATAACTTTCAGGAGTAACACCTCATCTGTTTTTTTCTCCAGACTGCCTATCAGGAATCAAGCATTAAGTAAACATTTGAAAAGTGTTCCTCTGAGAGCAAAGGTTTAGATTTGAGTCACAGGATCCATTGAAAAAGAAAAATTGCTTCTGTGCATTGGGACAGTGCCTTCCCTTCTGAAAAGTTTCTAAAAAGAGCAAATGGAGATAATCTTTTTACAAG
Source organism: Hypocryptadius cinnamomeus (assembly GCA_013400635.1). NCBI lineage: Eukaryota > Metazoa > Chordata > Aves > Passeriformes > Zosteropidae > Hypocryptadius > Hypocryptadius cinnamomeus. The sequence continues at coordinate 26,184 of VYZP01067357.1, forward strand.
GTATAACCCATATGGAAATTCATTATTGTTTCCCTTTTAAAAAGTCAAGATAGTTCAGAAAGTGAGAATGGAATCACTATTTTAAAACTATTAAAAATATGCAGAAGATTTTCTAACAACTATAGCCAGTAAAGGCATGGTTGAAGTGCTTTATCATGGTCTAAAGTGAAGCTCCGATTGATGAGAACATGAGATAAACAAAAGAGGTGAAGACATAATAGAGCCCTAAATCACTTAGAGTATTTAATCCAGAAGTGGGGGTATATATACCCAGTGATTGTTGATTAAATATTTTAAGGATCTATTCTTCTCCCAGCACAAAACACTCGCTAGAGAGGCTTCAGCACTGCAGCTCCCTGAAGGCTGCATTACTGCTCGTTAGCCCCGTGCAATCACCACTGTGGATGCAGAGCTGAAAGGAATCATTGTTCCTGCTGCACAAAAGCTAAACTGAGCCTCCAGAGAAGGTGAATGATTTGCAAAGGATTTTACAGCAGACCAGTGGCACAGCTGGGGGAAGGGGGAAACCCCAATTTACTAGCTGGTGCTTCCCAAATACTATTCCTCACTGCTTGCAAGTGAAATAATATGTGAAATAATGCCCTGAAATTAGGCATTATTTTCATTCCTGCCTTTTCCGTACACAGCCATGACTATTAACTTCAGACTGTCACCAAAAGCATGTACATATCCACGGAAGGTCACAGAGGCAGGGCCCGGGATAGTGTTCGAAGACAATACTTAGCTCTAGGTTCTACTTCCAAGACCTGTGAAAGATGAACTCTTTCCTTCAGTGGATTTAAATTGGAGACGAAAGTTTGATCCTAAAAGGCCTAAACTAGACCTACAGCTGCTTGGAAATATCTTCTGTCATAGCCAACATTAGTCCTGAATTCAGTCTGATTACACAGCATTAAGTATGGCAGGCACCTGAGGACAGAGCATAACCCCACATGAGAGCACACTGGATACACAGGCAAGGCAGGGTAAGTCATGGAGGCAGACAGACTGTCCTGGATGGTCACACCAGGATGCACACTTTTCTTTATCACTGATTAATTTAGGTGATTAGATGAGTCAAAAATTCAGAGGGAGCTGCTGTTCATTACTTTTTCCCCCTGCTTTGGCTACTCCAAGAGACCTTTCAAGGGACAGGTGATCTTTTTAACATATAGTTATTGTTCTCATTAGCACTAAATCCATGAATATGAATATGAAAAGAATTCAAGGAGACACAGGAAATGACTGCAAGCATCTTTAGTGAAATAAAATTCCTATTCTTCCTCCAAAGAGTACCATTCTGGTGCAGAATATACCACTCTGGGCAAGGAAGATCAAAGAAGTAAAAGCCACTGGGCCAAGTTCACCTTTCGAATTGTTTCTTAGCCAGACCCAGGACACTGAGAGCAGCTCTGCCCAGGAATTCTCCAGCATGACTCTTTTCTGATTAAAGCTTGATCTGTTGACATTGTCACATCCAGTCTTTTAGTTTTGTCAGGTCTTTCAAAGAAGAGATGTGAGGGGACCAAGCCTGTGCTGCTGGTCCTGTTGGCTGCTCGGCTTCCCACCAGCTCATGCTGCAGGACACGGGCAAAACAGCCAACAAGGCCAGGGCTTTTACAGGCCTGTGACCCCCAGCCTGCACAGCCATGCCACAAACCAAAGTACTGGAAGTCCAAGCAAATTTTAAAATCAAACTCACAGGGCTTTTAGGATCCCTGATATGCAGTCAAACAGTTCTCAATAAAATTACACTCCTCTGCCCCTAGACTGCCCAGAGTACAGGAGAGGCTTGCTAAAGCAAGTCTCTGGTGCATAAGGAGCACATGTCTATCTCTTTTTCTCTAGGCACTGAGGCACTCATTCCCTCTGGATGTGTATTTTTGTCCAGCAGCAGAGTTAGGCCATATGATCCCATTCTCCCTTGTGAGATGACCAAGTTTTGCTCAGTATAGCAATCTGCAAAAGAACAGTGTATCTGGGATTTCTGGGGCTTTCTGAACACGTCTCTACAGACTGTTGCCTGCTAATGGCACCACTTGATTGATCGATTCCTGCAGCCTCCTTCATGTCTCCTCTCTTTCAGAGGACTCCCAGCCTGGGAGCTGTCTGCAGGACTGAAACTGACACTTCCCATGGAAAAACATTTTCTGGACCCATATGTCTTTGCCAGACAGACCAAAGGCAAATGAATCAACATGATCGGACCAGATCGGTTGCTTTGAAAAACTCTGTGTTGGGTCCATCATTCTACAAAATCAGAGAGAAACATTTTCTATTTCTGTTAAAATAAAAAAAAATTTTCTGTAAGAAATTTAAAAATGTCTTTCCTTTTTCCAAACTGAAACTACAACCTTTCCCAAGTGGAAACTCTTCCTAGTTTCAGACAGCACAAAATGAGCACAAACTATAAATAGTACCTTCTTGTACTGCTCCTGTGGAAAATCTGCTGAGTTTTTGTGGGATATATTCTAGGACCATACGAATCAAATTCCACTCAGCATTTCCCTGCTTATACTACATCACATCTATCTGTCCTGAGTAACTGAGAAGTAGTAGATTCTTGTGTAACAATGAACTCTGGCAAAAAGCACCAACACTATTTTGGATTTGAAGCAGTATAAAACCAGGGCCTGCAGCAGTGACCCACCTTTTTAGTTAATCCATTATACAGCAGCTAAAAAGTTGCATCAATTCCCTACTGCAGCAGGCACACATTGCATTTATAAACAAATGATCAGAGGAATATATATGCTTTATAGACAGTCTGAAATATAAGGTTCTCAACAAAGTCAAGAGAGAAAGTCCCACTGAGTCTAATGGCAGCAGAGTTAAGTCATTGAGCCACTGGAAAATGCTGCATCTAATGTCTGTCATTCTTTGCCTTTTCCAGAATCACAAATAGGCTGTGGCAGCCTCAGGAACAGTGGCCAAGTCTTCCAGTTCCCAGATTTTTGCTTTTACTACTTGACATATCCTCTCATCACTGGAGCAGGAGACAGAATGATCAGAGACCAAAACCCCTCACACTGAGCCATCTGAAAATATCATGTTTCAGCCCAACAGAGACATGTGTCATTCCATCACTAACTCACCAGCCCAGAGGACAAGTCCAAGACAAATGTCCCGGCAGCAGTCCAAGGCCAGAGTCCCAGAAGGTAAACCCGTCAAGAATGGGTGATGTAAACGCTCCCTCTCAGAGACAGTCCCACTGCAGTCTTCTCTGAATCCCTTGGACTCTGCTAACTTCCTTCTCTGGCATGCTCTTTGGACTTCTTCCTTCTAATTTTCACATAAGCTTGTTTGTGGATGATTTATCTATTTTAAAAAAAGGCAAATTTTTCCTTCATTAAAAAAGAAGTGCATCTGCATTTGGCTGACACAAATAATGGTGTTATAAAGTCCTCCTTGAGGAAGAATTTCTCTACTTCACGTCCTCCTCTTTGCTGAGGTATGTGACAAAGATCCTGGGAAAATAGCTCATAAACTTCGTGGTAAGCGCCATCTCCCCTCCTCACAAAAACTTTTGAAACAATTTAAATTATCCCATTCTGGGTCTGAGCATTGAGTCTGATATGTCATAATTTCTGAAGGGCCTACTTTTCTTCCATCACCGACCAGGACACAGAATCCCTATTCAGTGTAAACATGACTCTGTTTAATTTTTCCAAAGACCATTTATTTTTACTTCCTGGTATACACAAGTGAGTAAATATTACTTGGTAGGCTAGAATTTCAGGAAACCCAACTAAAATGAGGGCTCCAGATCACTAGATGCAGCACAAACATATGGTGAAAACTTTGAAATCGTCCTCAAGACTACAGAGGCATCCTGTGAGACAGCCAGGAAAGGAACTGAAGTCAATTTTCTGAGTTCCTGTGTAGAGCCTTAAACACAAGCCATCTTTCCTACATATCTCTGTTCTCAGAAAACACATATTTTCTCAGTTTCTGCCTAGCTAGCAAATATCAAAAGCAGTTTTCTGCCTCTGGTATCAACTCCGTTACAACAATTTTAATTGCAATTGGTTTCCTAAGACATCATCTCCTCTCACAGTAATTTTTGCTGAAAATTTACCTCCTGTCATTGCATGGGCTCCATTCTAATCAAGCTACACTTTTCTCTCCACACTTTTGGCACTGCATTTAAAAATCAAAGTGCCAAATCCCTCTGTGAACTACTCAGATGCAGCACTTACATATGCCTATCAAATTCAGAGAGAAGTCAAACTTTGACCCTAAATAAGTTGATATATGAAAATGTGACAGTGCTCCTTTGGCTAGAGGAAAAAAGAGATTGCTTATAAAGCCTTTACTTAATTCTTTGTGTCTGTATTACAAAACAAGCAATTATAAATCTCCTCAGATTGTTCTAAACAGTACAAGTAAACCTATCAAAATGAGATGCACATGCCAGCATCTCATAAATGCTTTTCCAAGCAGAAATGTTAAGCACAGTTGCAGCCCCCCTTCAGGTCAGTGCAGTTCTGTGGTACAAGTGCTAAGAACAGAGCAAAGACCAGATTCAGAGCAGAACCCATCCTTTTTCACCTATAAAGAAAATAAATTTCAAAGAAAACCCAAGAAAGAGTGAAGGAAACTTCAGAAAAGTAATGAAATCCCAAGCCTGCCACTATATGCAGAGCTAGTGATGGCTCTGTTAGTGAGCTGAACAGGAATGGCACAAAGGATGGAAAATCTGCCAGACACTGACTAGCTCAGATAAAATGAAGAGTTATAAACAGTTATAAAGAAAGACTTGTTTCCCCCAGTGATGAACTACTCTGTTCAACTGCAGACCCAAAGCAAACACAGAACTAGCCTATGGTATCTAACCAAAAAAATGTGACTGTCACCTACTTAAAGGAGGGAAGATATTTTAAATAAGTCCTTAATTTAACAACACAGGAAAGACTTCCCTCATCCCACAAAGCATTGCACATTTTACATAGGGATAAAGATGGGGTCTGCTAGGGGAACGCCACCTGGCATTTGCACCCTAAGGAGCAACTCAATGTCACAGCAGAAAAGACTAAAGTTGGAAGCAGTTACGTAGCTGGGTCCAGTACATGCTACACAGTAGTTGATAAACACTTGTCATATGTTATATAGGTCCAGAAAATATTTTGGCAAAACAGTGGAAGTATCGTCTTTCCTATGGTCCTGGAACACTACCAGTATAACTTTCATAGGTTATTGTTCAACTGCTTCAACGCCTCATAGGAGAGGTGGATTAAATATGTGACTATCCCCAGGCAAAAGATTGAGTTACTGCACCAAAATCTCTTGTGCTGACTCCTGATAACTTGTATTTATTTTCCTCAGCCTTTACAGCTTCTTTCTTCGACATTTTCTGCCAGTGCAACTGCTGCCATTGTTTCCACAGAACACCACACACTTTGTTACTAATTTTCACCAAACAGCAGAGAAGATCTGAGAGCAACCGGGATAGCAAGTCCTCCAAGCAACATAAAACCTTTTGATTGCAACAGAAACCTAGAAGCAAAAACTTGAAATGTCACAGCTGGAGTGAGAGTTTGCAGCTAAAGTGACTTATACATCCAGTAAGGGATGCTGCAAAACCAAGAGACAGGACAGATTGCAAAAATGGACTCATTTGTACTGCAGAGGAAATAATGTCCGCAGCAGTACAGATGATTTCCTGCAAGTGTTTATGTATTTGCACTGGGGAAAGAAACTTGACTAGCAATGAGGTTTCCATCTGAAACCTCATCTCTGGTAGCTGGAAACTGCTAATTTTCCACTTCTCCAATGAAAATCTCAAAGCTCAAAGAAGATCTCTATAAAGCAATGTTTTTACAGGAATAAATTAATCTTCCAGTGAGCTCTCTAACACACACGTCCATAGTAGCATGTAACAACCAGTGCTAGTATTTAGGCTGACCTATTTTCCTTGCTGAAAGCAATACTACTCTATTTCTCTTTAGGACACCTCCCATTTTCATTTCAGATAATTCCAGAATAAAATCTACTGTCTTCTCCACTTCCATTGCTGTTGACAGAGACCAAGGCCTAAAGACTTATTTTCCAGTGTACAGTTAGATCTCTAGCAAGCTCTGCCCATCAGATTATCCCATTAATTTTCCAAATGACATGAGATCGCAGTTTTACATTCATTTCCTGATGATTATCAAGGTTCTGGAAAAACCGCTTTAAATTTTGAGCAGTTCAAATCCTTATGAGAATTCTGTTTCTTAAACACAGTAATCATCAGCTGTTTTGGACAATAGGAGCCACTTCCATGCACTGAATGTTACCCTTTCATTTTCAGACATTGCAAAACTCATCAATTGGCAATCAGTAACTGTTATCTGGGATCCCTATGCAACCTCATCAATTAGGTACTTTGTGCCCATCAATATATTTAAAATAAAGCAAGAACTATCAACTGTATATCTGTGCTACAAAAAGATAAACAGTTTTGTTAATCATTTGTCATTATTGTATCAGAATCACTGATTTAAATATCGGTATCAGTTCACCAATTCCAGTAAATTTGCACTGGAAATGCATTTGGCTCACTTTTACTCAGATGTGAGGTTCTGGCAGCATGCATTTGTAGTCTCTTTTTCATGAAGCCTTCCTGGCAACACAGAGACAAAGCTGTTTTCAGACATGCTCCTAAAACGTGCTGTAAGCAGGCAGGAGCCCAAGGACCCATTTGGAGCAGCAAGCCCTGCAGGTCAGGAATTAAGATCACCCACTGTGTAACAAGAGCCATGGGGTCAGCTCTGCTTCAAGGAAACACCAGGAGCAGAATACAGGAGCAGGATTTCCAGCAGGTACCTCTGAGGTGTACACTGTCCTCAAAACAGTGAAGAATGAAGCACCCAAGCCCCCATAACTCAATGAAGAGTCCTCTCCAGCCTTTCTATAACACAGTTCTGACCAGGCACAAAAGTCATGAGGCTGTAAATCTCCATCACCTGTACAACCCCAGCACACTTAAATTTTTGTTTCCTATCATGAAAATACAAAATATCCAATTTCTTTCTTCAGTGTTAGAGAAACAAGAAGGATTCTACAATGCTACCATAGTGCCTTTATTCAAACACGGGTTATTAATGCAGCTAATGCTCATGATGGACAAGGCTGACAAAACACCACTGGACTCTGCTGTTGAACTCACTGTATCAGGCAGGAAAGACTGAATGTCACACTTGCTGATTTCGGAAAACAAAGTATTTCTACCTAGTTTGTCATAACTACCTCATTAAGCAAATTATTTCCCTTTCTGCCGGCCCCTAACCATCTAAAAGTTTAGCCTCATTTCCAATTTGAATTTGCCCTTTATTAAATTGAATTCACTGTTCTTTGTGTTACTACTTGTGTTATGTATCATTTCCTTTTCCTGGTATTAAATGACCCTTAAGATGATCATCCTGCCATTAAGCATTTCTCTTGATGAAACTGGCTAAATTCATTCCTGCTTCTGTATCTCCTTTAATGGTGCAATGTTCCTTTGGAGTCTGGTTTCTGACATTAAGAGCATGATCTTGGTGCATGATGCTAGAGGTGTGATCTTAGCAACAGCATAATGACACATTTGTAAATTCTCTTATCCCAACAAAGCTGTTTTTCAACCCTCACTAAAATGAGTGGTGTTTTGACAACTTCCATCAACAAATACTTCTTTTCCTGACTGCTTTCATTTTGCATCACTCATCTCAGGATAGATTTGCTGATTCAGACCAGACACTTCCCTGGTGGCACCACAAACATCTATACATGGAATTAAAAACCCATTGGGTCTCAGTACTGCCCAAGCCTTTGGCAGAGAGAGCTGGCAGTCAGGTTCACAGTGATGTGAGAGGCACTGGGTCATGTTGTCAAACAGGAATGAAGTTAAGAACTCTTAAGTTTTCCTAAATCTTGAGCCGTGGGGTACAGGATTTATCGTGGAATTAGGCATCCAACACCAGTAAGGTTAATGCAGTTGTGAGTTTCAACTGAGCTCCCTGTCCCTTCATTTACACATTCTTTTAACTCAGCTGTTTTTCATATGCATTTTACCTTCTCACTGTTCAAGTGCAATTTGACCCAGTCATTTCCTCACTTGTGATCCTTTCCTGTATGTCTTTCTCTGGACCTGGACCAAACCCCACTTTGGAAAGACATTTCTGAGCTACCTTAATAGGCTAAGCCTCCCATATTTCAAATCAGCATCAATGGACAGAAGTAATAAAACTTGTCTGTTCAGTTTAAGCACAGACATCCCTCCCAGTTGCTTTCTGCATGTGTGCACATGCAGTCACACAATCACACATACTTCTTCTCCTGTAGGATCAAACCTCTTGAAATCCTTCCATTATTAACTTGCAAATAACTTAAAACCCAACCAGACACCCATCTAGAAAGCTGCTAACAGTACCTACGTTCTGCCTGACAAAGCTGTTCACTTCTAAGGCTTTTTTTTTTTAAACAAATATGGATATGGACATATATATATATATGTGTGTGTCTGTATGTTTGCATATTTATGTATGTGTGTATATACGTACATATCTGC
>VYZP01067358.1:0-21339 GCA_013400635.1 Hypocryptadius cinnamomeus
ATTGCCGGGAGTTTCTGCTCGTGGTTTCCAGAGTGTCCTGGTGGCTGTGGTGGTTTTGGTGTTTTGTTTTGTTGGGATGTCCCTTTCTTCAGATGGTGTTGTTAATTCTTTTTTTGTCTGTGGCGGTGGTCTTTTTTCTATTGGCTATGGGTGCGTGAAACCCCAAGTTTTGCCGCTTCCTTTGGTTGTGATGATGTTGTGGGTTTTTTGTGGTTTTCCTTTCTCTCTGGGGTCATGTCCTGTTGCTCTTGTGTTTCGCTGAATTTCCCTTCTTGTCCTGAACAGGACACTCTTCGTCAGTTGTAGTATAGTATCTTGGGCTTTTCCCTTTATTTAGACTTGTTTGTTGTGGGTAGCAGGGGAAGTAACATTTTTTTGTTTTGAAGAGTGCTGAAACCAATTTCACTGAACTCCTCTAAAGTCAAATATTTTGAATGTTTTTGAAGTGTTGTTTCTTGACCTGTAATTGCTGTGGTTGGGACGTGTCAACTTAATTCGTGGTGTAGAAAAAAGGAAGTGGTGGTACTGGTAATTTACTAGTAAGTAACTGGTAATTTTCTTATAAGATGCTGAGGTGATTGAGATGTCCCAGCTTTTAATGCATTAGAGTCAACCATTTTATTCTGTAGAATAAAATGTTGCACATGAGTCGCACACCTTAACTACAGGGTTTTTCAGCCCACACCTTCTACTAGTGTGCATGGATATTCCTCCCTTGAGTTGGAACATACCTCTGGGTTATTGCTTGAGGCTGAACAAAAGTCATTGTGTTAATTGCATTGTTCTCTAGTTTGTTATTAAGCTGGCTTTTAAAGGATTTGTGCAATAGAGCACTCTACAAGTAGTTACAACTGTCTGTAATGTGGCATAGATAATTCTGATAAGAATTCTTTGAGTATTGTCATGATGAATTTTAATAATTTGTTTTTCCCATATAAATATATTTCCTTTATAAATGTACAAATAAATATGTCGATAATCTTGCAGGTCAAATTTGTATAAAGGCTCAGTTACACCTGTATAATTGTATAGAGATGAACCATTTGCCTAATGTGGGACTAGGATTGTGTTAAACTGCCTCCAGACTTCTCTGAGAAGAAGTTTAATGAGCAAGGAGATACTTTCTGAACCTCAATGGGAAGACTTCCATGATAAATGTTGTCCAAAGCTTCCGTTCTGCCTGGGACACTTACCAAGTCTTTTTGTAATTCTCCATTAGGTTTTTCTGGTTTTTTACCTACCATATGGTTGTTTTCTTTGTATTCATATGAATAAATTCTTTCTTTTTAGCCTTTGATACAGTTGTAAAATGGTTTATTTCTCAGGAATCCCAGGAGCTTGTCAAGTCATTAAGTTGAGGCTCTGGGTCTAAGCACCTGGGCACTGAATGTTGATGAAGCTTCTGCAGTGTCTTGCTTCCGTTTTGCAGTTTTACTTTCATTGTAATGGAGTTTAAGAAGTCTCCTCTAAGCTGTTGCTTTTGAACAATAAAGAATTTTTAAAAATTAATTTTAGTTGTTTGTTTTGCCCTGGATATCCCAAGTGCAGTGTGATGCTGAGTGGAGGTGGTATCAGAAGAGCCTGATCATGGCCTTGTCCAGTGATGCTTTTAGATATGTTCCCAGGAATGGATATCACTCAACCTTTCTAATCCCTATTCTGGTGTTGGATCACCTGAATACAAAAAATAATACAAATGCATTTCTTCTTTCATGTTTGAATTCCCTGTGTTCCAGCTTGTGTTGTTACCACTGCTTCTGTTTTTGTCTGAGAGTGGTTTGGTTCCTTCAGCTGCCTCAGAAAAGACAGAACCAATGAGGTCCTCATTCCTGACATCACAGGGTACTTCTGGACAGGAGCATCAGGAGGACAGTGGTACAATGTGGAAGTTTCATCTTGAGGGGTCCTGCTGTGTACCTGAATATATAAGAGAGCTGGTGGAAAAGCTCACCAAGCCACTCCCCATAATTTACGAGCAGTCCTGGCTAACCAAGGAGGCCCCAAGCACCTGGAGTGTGGCCAGTGTAATGCCTATCTTCAGGAAGGGTCAGAAGTAGAGTCTGGGGAGCTACAGGCCTGTCAGCCTGACCTCAGGAGATCTTCTTGAGTGCCCATCACATGGCACCTACAGGAGATCCAGGGGATCAGGCCCAGCCAGCATGGGTTTGTCAAAGGCGTAACTGCCCGACCCAATCTCCTTCTACAGCACAGTGACCCTCTTAGTGGACGAGGGAAAGTCTGGAGATGTTGACTTCCTGGACTTTAGAAAAGTCTTTGACACTGTATCCCATAGAATTCTCCTGGAAACACCAGCTGCTTGTGGCTTAGATGCTCTGTTCTCTCAGTTAAAAACTGTCTGCTGGCCTGGCCCAGAGAGGGCTGGTGAATGGAATTACTTGCAGCAGGCAGCTGGTCACTAGTGGTGTCCCCCAGAGCTCTGTACTGGGGGCTCTGTACTGTGCTGNGAGGGTTGTACCCGTGTGGGAATCGGCTTTTTGCCCCAGCAACTAGCAACAGGAAAGGAAAATGCCTTCAGCTTGTGCCAGTGGAGGTTCAGGTTGGATATTAGGGAAAATTTCTTCACTGAAGAAGTGGTCAAGCATGGGAACAGGTTCCCTAGGGAAGTTGTGGAGTCACCACCCCCTGTAAGTGTTCAAAAATTGAGTGGATGTGGCACTTCATGAATTGGCTTAATGGTATTTGGTCAAAGACTGGGCTTGATGGTCTTGGAGGTCTTTTCCAACCTTAGTGATTTTATGATTCTGTATTTGGTCCTCTTCTTTTCTCACTCAGCTAAATGGGAAGTGATCATTTGTGTTCACACGGAGCAGTGTCCTTGCAGTGGTGGAAGTTGTTTGAGCACAGGAAACAACCTCTTTGTCCCATGCAGGAGGAGGACAGAGCTGCTGACCTGGGGAGATACTTCTGGGTTGATGGTTGGAGGGTGAAGGAACAGCTGGTGCTGGTGATGTGTGGGCAGTTTCCTTTATGAGTACTGCTGTGCTGGTTGGGTTGGACCATGTTGAGTGGGGGCGTTTGGGTGATGGATCTCTTTGCTTGCTAATGATGTGTTGGGGTGAAGAAGGGCAAAGGATAATGTGCTCTGTGTACTGCATCAGGTCCCCATAACCACTGGGATGTAAGCACAGGCAGGAGCATCCTGGACCAGTTGTGGTGGCTGTAGCAGAGCAGTGAGCAGTTCTGGACATCTCCTGTGGGTTTTATGTCTTTTTGGTGTTTCTTGGGTGGAGTTGGTTACGCTGGGGTTCTGTTCCTTGTCCAAATCTCTGCAGACCTTTATGGGTCCCCTCCTTGATTCTTTGAGGTGCACCTTGTCTGTGCCACCCTGTTTCTTGCAAATCAGTGTTCTGGCATTGCAGAATAGTTGTTTGTGGTGGTATGATGGTTTGGAGGTGGTTTTCATGTCTTGGCATTATTGGAGGGTCTGGAAGGGAGAGTGTGGAGGAGGAGGAAGTGTGCAGGGCAGGCATCATGCCGTTTGGGGCAAATGGGTGCCCCAATGGTCTGGCAGCTGTAAGAGATGCCTGGAGGCTGCAGGAGCACCATTCCTTGAGAAGGGTCTGCTGTCCATAGCTTTCAACCCAGGCAGGAGGCAATGGCAAGATGGGCTGCAGGAGGGAGACTCATCCCCTCACAGCCTGAGGGGTCTGTGTCTTTGCATGTCAGGTATAAGCATGAAGCACAATTACCACAGCTTTGCTTTTTCATTCTTTTCTGTTTTTACAAAAAGTCTTTATTTCTAACAATAAATAAATAAATAAATGGCCAGCCAAATAAACAAATAAACAACCAAGTTAATGAATTAATTAAATAAGTAAGTAAACAGAGTTCTGTGATAAATAGTGATTGGAATAAGAGTCCCACAGTAGTCCCCCAGTGTCCATGATCCCCTTCCTGTTCATCAGGTGGATGAACGCGGTAAGTTCACAGGTAATAAGTACCATCCATATCCCCAGTGCCTCACAGCTGTCCGTGAGTGTGTAGCGCAAAAATTTCCTCTTCCTTCCTCTCCGGTGGCTGTGGCTTGCACGTGGATGTGCCACAGACTGACCCAAATGTCACCACGGTCATACCCCTTTCCGCATCGGCTCATCGGTCAGAAGAGGTGTGACTGGTACCAAGTGATCCCAGCCTGGGCTGCTGCCATCACCGCTCAATCCGTGGCCACTGGTGCCGGCTGGGGATGGGCGTTTGCTGTCCGTGGGTTTAGTGGAGTCCAGAGCAGCTTGGTGCTTCATTCGCCGTATGAGTCTGTCCACGTGTTGGAAGCAGACAAGAGCTTCGAGGCGGACGTGGTCCCAGGCGCAGGCGCTGTGGTTGTGGGCGTGGAGGAAGAGGTGGATGTGCCTGAAGTACTTGTTGATGGCGAGCAGTGGGTTGCGTGGTCCTTTGAAGGGCGTGGCGTTGTCGGGGAGGCATTGCTCGAGGTGGTGGATGTGGTGCTGCAGTTTGTTGAGGAGGTGGTTGCGAGGCTGTGTGGGCCAGTGCTGGCGGGCGCTGTTGGAGCTGAGGGTGTGGAAGAGGTGCTGGAGGATGCGTAGGGCGGTGGCGGCGGCTTGCTGCGGGTGGAGGTTGTTGCGGAGGAGGGTGTCCGGGAAGAGTGGTGGCTTCTGGAGATTGCAGGGCTCTGTGGTGCTCAGAGCCATGTCCTGCAGAAGCTGGACTGCGTCCCCTGGATCGTGGGTCCGCAGGTGGTGGCACGGGAGGCCAGTGGCCAGAGCCACGATGAGGAGCAGCAGTGCCAGGGTGCTGTGCCACAGGCAGGGCTGTGCATATCCAGGTACAGCCATGGTGGAGCTTCGGGTGCTGTGCAGGAGCCTGGTCTGGCTCGGTGGTGGTGGTTGCTTTGCTTGGGGTGCTGCTGTATGTGCAGTTTTATATGCCCATGCCCAGGCTTTCCTTTCATCACCATCCTCTAGGTAATTTCCCTTTTCCGTTTTCACTTTTGTTTTTTCTGTTTGCTTTCTTCTGAGGGCTTTGGTGCTTGTCACTGACCAGGAGGGGACGCTGCTGTGAGAACGGGAGCTGGTACTTTCTCAGGGCTGCTGCCAGGGGGGAAGCCTGGTTACTGAGCTATTACATGAGACAAAAGTGTAGTGGAAGTTTTCCAGTTGACTGTGCTGGGATGTGTTTCAGGATTGTCTTCTATTTTATGTGTTGCCTTTTTTTGGGGTTTATTTAAAAATTTCTCTACATACCAGCGTCTATTTTTTTTCTTATTGCATGCTCTAATATTATTTGTATGAAATGTTTATTTTGCATGTTAATTAGTGTTTTCTTATATTTTTTATTCACAAATATTGTTAGTCTCTCAGTCTTTTTAAATTCTGTGTATATGTATATATATTTTAATACTTGTTTATTTTTTCTGTGGCACCTGCAGCTCTGCTAGTGCAAGAGTTTCTCCTCTCCCTGCAAAATCTTGTAAAATATTTTTGGAGCCATCTCTCATACCCCTGTATCCAGAGTTAATTACCTGTGATATGTTGGTAGTCAGAAATAAATGCACGGATGTCACAAAGGATTTTTCATCGACTATTCATGCAGTGTTTGTCCTTTCTGCATTTTGGACTTCTTTAAAATTGTGTTGTGAATTCTTTGTGACAATGTGGCAGTGTTAGATGATCTGAGAGCAGGAGCGGATGGGAATATTTCTATTTCATGTAGCAGTCCCCTTACATGTGAAAAGTGAAAGTGGGCAAAGTTCCAAGTGTGAGTCGTCACTGCTTGCTGTGTAACTTCCAGCAGCAAGAGATCCCCGTGGTTGCTGATAAAGCAAGAATGGGATTTTCTCCTGAGACTTTTTTTTTAGTTTAACTCGAGTAATGTGTGTACTGTTGCTGTAAAGTCTCACTGTGGATTTTTCTGTTGTTTGGGTTCCTTTGGTGTACGTTACATTGGGATATGCTGTCTTCTCTCTTCATCTGTTCCAAAGATCTTACAGTTGCATCAGCTGGTGTGTGTGGTACCCAGTGAGCTGCTGGATGGAACTTAAATCTATTATGTCTCATCACTTTCCCTTTTTTCATCCTTTTCTGCTCCCTTTTTGAGCCTATTTCTGATATTTCACTTTTGGCTTTAGGCAGCTTCTCCTTTTGTAGGTCAGGAGATATCTGTGGCGTTTGAAGAGCAGAGTGTCTTCCCTGATATTTTCCTTTGGGCAGGGATGAACTGCAGACATAACTGCCTTGCACTTGTATTTTCTAACGAGTTTTTAGTTTGAATGTGTGTATGCACAAGTATGATATTCAGTACTGATGTGGTTTTCCCCTGCCTGAGGTGCAGTGAGAATAATTGCTACCCTTACACCCTCTTCTCATGCAGATTTGATTATATTTTGTCCAGTTTGTATAGGGGGAAAATGTTAGTGTGCCAGTTCATATCAGCTGAACTGCATTCACCTCTTTTCTCTAGATCTTCTTTTTGTGGCATTTTCATCAAAAGGTTATGAGAGTGCTGCTTTTGAATAACCTGCTAAGACTTCTAATGTGAATTTAGTTGTGTTTTGCCAAGTGATTCGTGCTGGAGTTCCTAAGGGGGGAATTACCAGGGAAGGAAAGGTTAATGATATAATGGAACCATTACAAGTTACAGAAAGCACCTACAATACTAAAACTTTGCCACGTTATTTCATGTTCAGTGATGGAGAATTGGGTGTAGGAGACAGGGAAGTGATGCACAGAACAGGAGCAAGGTGGAGGGTGCTGTCACTCTGAGAAAATATTTGAGGCACTATGACATTTGCAGAGAGGGGTGTGATAAAGGAAGAGAATTTTCTAGTATTTGGAAATGTGTGGAAATTGATACATTACTACTTAAAGCATTATCTATTTCTGGATTGGAGGTGGAGAGGAGTAGAACATGAAAATTAAGAGGAAAAAAACAGATTACCAGACCCACAGGTGGAGTTCACGCAGAGAGAGAAGGGCAAACTTCTTGCCTTTTTTTCCCAAACTGAGGTCAAAATACTGCTTTGGTTTTGCTAGCATGTCCTGTCATTTCAAAGTGCAAGCTTTCTAGTATTGCTTACCTTCTTGTAGAAGACCTAGAAGAATGATCTGAGGTTTCCACCTTTTTTATGCATCCTATCAGCAAAAAATTTTACTGAAGGTGAGCACTCACCTTCAGTATATTTTTATTTCTGAATTATATACATATACCCCTGTACTAATATATATATTATAAAACATACACAAAGAAAAAAATGAAAAAAGGAGAGAAAGGTTAAACAAACTCTATTTTAAAATTCTCTTCAGTTATATTTCTCAAAGGTACAAAATCCATTTTCCTCCTGCAACCCAATGGGTTGGGTTACACACCCCACTTTGGAGACTATGACCTGAGATCTCCTGTCAAGTAATTTAAATAAATTTTCCAGTCATCCAATAGTAACTGTTTTTCTTTCTCTTTTGATGTTTTTGCTGTTTTCGCAGCTGACATTTCTATTTTTAGAAAACAGGCCATGGTACAAAGGCAAAACCCTTAGACTTAAAAGTATGTTGTGATTACAGTCCTGGTCTGACCCCAGGCCTTTGACTCACAGCGCTCAGTTCTCTTTCAGGCAGTCTCACTGGAAGATGACAGTTCAGAACTGGGAGCTGTGTGGGAAATCACTTAGTTATTGCCTTTAACTTACCATTAAGAGATGGAATATTTGTATATAACACAAAAAGTGTCTATAAAATAGGTTTATTTTGAGCTTGAGGATCCAGGTAAATTTTCAGCTCTGCTGCACAATGTAAGGTCAGCTTCCAGTCAAACCTCCTTTAGCTCTTACTTCTAGAATTTTTTTCTGTGTCTAGTAGGCAGTTAATAAGATTTGTCCAGCTGTGTTCCAGTTTCAACTGTTAATAAATGGTGTTGTCTCTTCCAAGGATTACTATGGAATTACATTCCCGGCTCCTGCAACGTTGACAGGCAGAGATGGGAGCCTTGCTAACAACCCGTACTCAGGTGAGTGCTAGCTAAAGATGAGGATGGCAAGTGAGATATGCTGATTTCTCAGTGCAGATCATCCTGCTGTTGCTCAAAGAGGAGTTGCTTTTCCCTTCTGTGGTCAAAGAAGCCCTTCCTTGTTCCTGCTCTTGCTCTTTAGCTGTCATTGTGCAAAGATGATATTAATGCCATCCCAGATTTCAGTGGTTTTCATCCACTGCCAGTTGATTACAGCTTAAAACTGTGGCCATAGGCATTGTAGATCCTATAATGATGATATTAAGTGCTGTCATACTTCCTAGTAACCAGCAAAAGGGAATACTGGTTGGGAGTGAGGTAGAAGGGATTGATGCATGTCATCTCCTTGACAAACATGTGAACATGCTGCTCTGTAGGCTGCCAGAAAGTACAAGTGTTTATGAATTTTCTGCTTCATGATCACTTCTCTTGGGAGGCTGTTTTTGGGTTAATAACTGAATTTCCCTTCCTGCTTCTTCAATAAGGTGGCCCACGATGCAAGCCTTGCTTTCCTGGCCTTCAGCTACTGTCTTCAGAACTTTGGTGGTGTGAGGAACTGGACATCTTAACTAGTCATGCTTGACAAATAAACAGACATTGGCAAAAATATGCCCATCACTGCCTGTAAATCCTAACCTGCTTTCAGCCCATGAAGCTTAGCTAAACAGGTTAACCTCCAGGAGAGTCACACTTTAACCCAACAACCATTGGCTCTCTGGCTATTTACCATGCTTCTGCTTTTAGCATGTTTTATTGCAATGATCTGATAGTAGTGAGTCTGCTCAGAGCGTGTGAGATAGGTGAGTATTGGCATCTCTCTTTATCAGTGGAGTAGCCATAGCACAGAGTTCTGTGTCACAAAGAGGCAATATCCCTGTGGCTGTCAGGAACAGAGACTGGGTGAGGGCTTTCCATAAACAACTGCAGACTTTCAGGTGTAGGATGTGTTCTGTAGTTGTCTGCTTCTATTTAGAGGATATAAGTCCATTGAATTCTTCACCTTTGCAGTATCTTTGATGGCTTTTCTGACCAGTTCTTTCTTTCACAGGTGATGTAACAAAATTTGGCCGTGGAGATACTGCCTCTCCTGCTCCTGCAACCACGTTGGCCCAGCCACAGCAGAACCAGACACAGACTCACCACACGACTCAGCAGCCCTTCCTCAACCCGACCCTGCCCCCAGGGTACAGCTACACTGGGCTCCCTTACTATGCAGGGATGCCTGGTGTTCCCAGTGCATTCCAATATGGGCCAACCATGTTTGTAAGTGTGACAGCCTCAACTGTAACACTCCCTGCATGCCTCTCCAGTTTTGCTTTCTCCAGCCCAAACACTCCACATCTTGGAATTATAGGAAGGTATCATCATTTGGGTTGGAAGGTGTCATCAAAGACTGTCTTGTTCCAATCCCCCTGCTGTGGGCAGGGACACCCTCCACTAGACCAGGTTGCTCAGAGCCCCATCCAGCCTGGCCTTGAGCACTTCCAGGGATGTTGGCCATCTACATCTTCTCCAGGCAGCCTGTGCCAGTGCCACACCACCCTCATGGGGATGACTATTTTCTTTATATCTAATCTAAATCTACCACCTTTCAGTTTAAAACACCTGCCCTTCATCCTGTCACTACAGGGCCTGGTAAAATGTTTTTTCCCATCTTTCCTATAAGCCTTCTTTAAGTGTAGAAAGGTCACAGTAAGGTCTGCCTAGAGCCTTCTTTTCTTCAGGATGAACAGCCCCAACTCTCAGCCTGTCCTCATAGGAGAGAGGAGCTCATCCCCTTGATCACCTTTATGACCTCCTCTGGATCTGCTCCAACAGGTCCACAGCTTCCTCATACTGAGGACTCCAGAGCTGGAGTCAGTATTCAAGTGGATTCTCATTAGAATGGAATAGAGTCAGCTTCCCCAGTCTGCAGGAGATCTCCAGAAACATGCAACGTGAGAAAATAGCTGCAACCTCACCCAGAAGAAAACAAAATATTTAAAAGGCCAGAACTCATGGACCCCTGTGCAAGTTTCTGTAAATAGCTGACAGCTGCATTTTGTGGGCTTGCTGTTCCTGAAAGCCCTTACTAGTCCCTGGAGAGTCAAGAGAAGACCCAAATCTGAGTCAGTGAGCTGAGAGAGCCTGGATGGAGGAGACCCCAATTAAGTCAGAGAGCAGGGCTGGAAGTCTCAGGAGGAAGGAGGTTATTTGGGAAGAGGTGCTGCTCCAGGCAGAAGGGTAGATGGGGCTATTTAGCGCCCTGAAGGCTAGTATTTTATGAAGAGCTTCAGGCAGGAATTGATGTTTACTTTGATTCTGTGGTTGTTCTCAGGTTTGTGGGTAAAAATTTGCTGTTTACGTTCAGCATATGAAAGAAATACGCAGCCTGTTTTGAGGGAGGGCTGCACTGCAATCTCAGGGACAGCTCTAGGAGAAATCCTGTGACACAAATCCACTGTAGCAAGTTACTGCTGTAAGCAGTCCCGTGCCATCCCAGTCCTCCCAACTCCAGACTGAATTCCCGACATGAGGTGGAAGGCGCCTTCCCCACTAGATGGCAGAGGGAGCTTGTTCCAGCTGACGGCACTTCTTGTTGCCGTCCTTTGTCCAGGTACCTCCAGCGTCTGCTAAACAGCACGGAGTCAACCTGAACACGGCGTCGACGCCCTTTCAGCAGGCGAGTGGCTACAGCCAGCATGGCTACGGTGCAGGTGAGGCTCAGCCCTGCTCCCCCGTGAGCGCGTGGCGCCGCTCGCGCACCGTAACGCCCTTCTCGTGCACCCCGGCAGGCTACGATGACCTAACACAGGGAACAGCAGCTGGAGATTACAGCAAAGGAGGCTACAGTGGGTCATCTCAAGCACAAAACAAATCTGCTGGCACTGGACCTGGGAAAGGTAACACTTTGAGGCTGGAGGTTCCTCTGGAGTGGGGTTTAGTAGGGCAGTCTCCCAGTGCTGTGCAGTCAGCACAGCAGCCAGCTCTAAACAGGGTTGTAATCCAAGCTGTTTCTCCATCTCCCGTATACAAATGCTTTTCTAATGGCCCTGTTGCTCCTACTAAACCTCATGGCTGAACTTCACATAAAGATTTCTGCAGCTGATGCACAGCTTGGTGCAGTTACACATGGGACAAATGGTAAGCTGCTTCCTAAGCCAGAGCTTTCTTTGCTGAAGAGTATAGTGATCCTCAACAGTGCTGCGATTTTGAAACTTGAGCAGTTCAGTGCTGTGGCTGAAATGATCCTCTGCCAAATCATAGCTAGATTTTAAATTTCTTGGTAGGCACCTGAGACACCCACATGTTAGAGTGGAGCAGGCCACTTCACACGTCTCTGGGCTGTCTAGCTGCTGCCTGTACACACTCAAAACGTTGTGTCGTGCCTGGAAATGTTTCCTTTGTGACCGTAAAAGCTGAAGAATCTATCCAGCTCATACAAGAGCTTTATTTGGCACATGTGGTTAGATCTGAGAAGCAAACACTGGGCTGCTTAGCACTATATGGTTCATCCTCATTCTCAAGCAAGTACCAAGCATTTGCTGTGGATTTGAAACACCAGGTGGTCACACAAACTCTTTTTGGTGGAGAAGCAATCCAGGAAGAGTCCAAGCAATCCAGCAGTGTCCAAGGAGGGTTACAAAGGCTTAGAGCAGTACCCTTGAGCCCAGATCTCTGATTCACCAAACAAAGCAACCGTTGGCTTTATTCTGATCCAAGTGGAATTATCAGAGCCACCCTCTATAAAACTGTGAATAAATGTCTCTGAGGCAATGATGCTGATTCTGTCAGGGCAGAGGAGCACTGCAGACTTCATTCTTCTGTAGGGTGTGAAAGGACAGGGGCTCAGATGTGTAGGAGATGCTGAGTCTCATCACTCAGGGCACTACTGGAAAGCTCTTGAATGCTGCAATAGAGCCAAATGCACCTCTGATCCTAGGGGAATGCTGCCTTTTACTGGGCTTCAGTGAGTGGTCAGTGCAGCCAACTGCTGCCTGGTGAAGTGCATTGGAATCTGAGTGTTAATGGCTGGGTGTGCACCTGGGTGGTTTATCCCAGTGGGCTTTTGCAGTGGGAACAAGAAGCTGAGCCCTTTCTTCTGTTCCCGTGTGGGGTGCTGTGGGTCTGACATCATGGAGAACCAGCAGGGCAGTGCATCCCTTGAGGCTGACAGAGGTGCTGGGAGCAAAGCTTGGGATTGTGCTGGCTGGTGGGGTGACATTCTCACCTTAGGTGGTGTTTCTGTTTTCCAGGTGTTTCTGTGACCTCAAGTAACACGGGTGTGCCTGATATCAGTGGCTCAGTCTATAACAAGACTCAGGTGAGGAGTGTTGGACCCTCCTCCCTCAGGGCCCAAGGCTGATGACTCTTACTCCCAGGCTGGCCAGTCTCAGGGCCAGCAGGCCACAGCATCTCTAATGCTGGCTCTGTTTGCTGCTGGAGTGAAGTCTCATCCTCTGTCCCACTGTTTCTGCGGTGTCAGCTCCTGACAGCAGCTGCTGGCAGAGGCTCAGTGCTGCCTGTGCTGCACACTGCCCATGCTACACCATGCCAGCAGTGTCCTGGGTGCAAATGAAGTTATGGGTGTTAGCATTTTTAGTCCAAATAGCCCCCAAAGCAGGTGAGTTGAGAGGCTGTTTGCTTTCCATCAGAGGGACAGGCAGTAGTGCCCGCCTCTAACACCCAAGGGTCCCTGTCCCAAGCTCTCCCATGGCCATTGCTCAGTGTACAGCTTCCCAGGCAAAGCAGAAA
Source organism: Hypocryptadius cinnamomeus (assembly GCA_013400635.1). Classification (NCBI taxonomy): domain Eukaryota; kingdom Metazoa; phylum Chordata; class Aves; order Passeriformes; family Zosteropidae; genus Hypocryptadius; species Hypocryptadius cinnamomeus. The sequence continues at coordinate 12,709 of VYZP01067358.1, forward strand.
GTGCTTTGACAAGCTGTGCTGTCCAGTGGGCTTATGTCCAGCTCCTGTTTGCTCCTCCCTGCACCCTGAGCAGGGGAAATAGGTATCTGGCTGCAATCCATGCTTACAGGTAGGAAGCCAGCTGTCAGCTCCATACTTAGGGGTCAGGCTTTGGCCAGCAGGAGGAAAATATTACTGCAACTTCCTGTGTTTTTGTTGGGCTGGCCTGGATAGGTTGAGTAATTCTAGGCTGAGCCCACTCACCGGGGGAAAGACTGATTAGGCAGCTGCTGCAATCCCATGTCCCTCTGAATGGAAAGAGGTCAGGGAAAAAATACCCACAATGTCTGTGAAAATAAAAATTTCAAGAGCCATTAGTACAGAAATATGGGTGAGAACAGGAGCTGAAACTCATCCTCTGGTGTGCTTGCAGGTGTTCAGTGTGACTTGGCTTCCTCGTGGGGTAGGTGAAAGGTTCAGGTGATGTGTGTTTGGGCCACTCTTGTTCTGTTCTGGCTGGGTCTCCTCACAGCAGCCCCTGACACTGTGCCCATTGCCTCCTGTGCAGGCGTTTGACAAGCAGGGATTCCATGCTGGCACTCCGCCTCCCTTCAGCCTGCCTTCTGCTCTCGGATCCACTGGGCCCCTGAACCCTGGTGCTGCCCCGGGTTATGCTCCAGCCCCGTTTCTCCATATCCTCCCTGCGCATCAGCAGCCTCATTCCCAGATGCTGCATCACCACCTTCAGCAGGATGGGCAGGTGAGTCAGCCCCTTCTGCCTCTGCAGCATCCCCAAGAGCATATTGCTCCCGCTTCCCAGCAGGATCTTGGGGTGTTTGTTTCCTTGCATTGCTCACTGGGAAAGGACCTTGGCAGCAGTGGCTGTTGACCAGCTTGGGGAGGGAAGCTGAAGTTCAGCAAGGAGAAATGCCACTTCTGTCCCTGGGGAGAAAACAGGCCTGTGCACCAATAAAGTCAGGAACCACCTGCTGGAAAGCAGCTCAGCAGAAAAGGCCCAGGGGGTCCTGGTGAACACAAACTGGCCATGATGCAGCAATGTGCCTTTCCAGCAAAAAAGGACAATGGGATCCTGAGCTGCACCAGGCTCAGCACTGGCAGCAGGTGAGGGGAACTGGTCCCTGCCCTCTGCTCAGCCCTGGTGGGGCCACAGCTGCAGCATCGTGTCCGGTGCTTGGCTCCCCACTGTGGGAGAGACATGGATGTGTTGGAGAGTGTCCAGTGAAGGAGTGATGGAGGGGCTGGATCCCATCTCCTGTGAGGAAAGGCTGGGGGAGCTGGGACAGTTCAGCCTGGAGAGCACTGATGGGGGGATCTCACCAATGTGCAGAAAGAGAAGATGTAAAGAGGACAGAGCCAGGTTCTTTCCAGTGGTGTCCAGTGACAGGAAGAGGGGGCACAAACTTGAACACAAGAGGTTCCCTCTGAATATCAGAGAAAATGCTTTTGCTGGGATGGTGACCAAGCACTGCCCAGGAAGCTGGTGGAGTCTCCATCCTTGAAGTTGTCTGGGAATGATGCTGGGCAGCTGGCTCTTAGGTGATCCTGCTTGAGAAAAGGGGTTGGACAAGATACCTGGAGAGATCCCTGCCAGCCTCAGCCAGGCCATGACTGTGTGAAGAGCGCATCCTGCTGTGGGCTGGACACGTTTGTGGGGTGTGAAGCTGAGGCAGTGCTGCTGTCCCGTGTCAAGGGGGCAGGAAGGCAGGATGTGAGCACCTGCACACTGATTCTGGGGAAAATTCAAGCATCCCCTGCAGGTTGCATGTCAGCTCCGATTCGGTTTCACCTGCACATGTGTTTACTTTCCTAACACTAAATACTCCCCAAAAAAAACAATGCTCAGCTTTAGAGTCCAGTAATAGGGCATGATTTTGCACTCCTAATGTGTGACATTCTTGTCTGGCTCACCTTGGGAAAGCTCCTTTCCTGTGCCTGGCCCTGCTCCTCACTTCCCTTGTGCTTGCGCCTGATGTGCTTGGGAGGCAGTGGGATGGTGCATCCACAAGCTCCTGCTTGGTGTGCCCATGGTTGCTTGGCCTGGACTATGGGATGAAGAGATGGTGCAGGGCAGAAACAGATCTGTTCAGTGGGGAGCATTGCTGCACTGCTGGGTGCAGGGCTGTCCCTGGCGATGTTGGGGTGCGCTTGTCTTTCTGGGAGTGCTGGTGCTGCGGCAGCTGATGCTCCTGTCTCCTTTGTTTCCCTTTTCTAGGGTGGATCTGGCCAACGCAACCAACCCAGCACCATGCAGCAAAAGTCTCAGGCTACCAAAACCGCCTATGGCACTTCTCCATACTGGACAAACTAAACCCGAAACCGGGGAGGGGGGAGAGAATGAAAGGAGAGGAGGAAGAAAAAAAAAAAAGAAAATAAAGTAAAAGAGAAAAAAGAAAACAAAAGCTGAAGCCCATTCTTGGAATTATTAGGAAAAGTAACTGCTCAGCCAAACGTCTGTGCGGGGAGAACTGCAGCCAGCCAGCCATCCTCTGTGTGACTCGCCTGCTTCCTCTTTGAGTTGCTGTTATATGTAATATATTTATGTATGTATTTGTAAATGTAATAGAGCCTAAATGTGGTTTTCTGCATCTTGCAGCCTGTTTTATTTTCTTTGTAGGAAAACTAATTATTCATTTTCCATCTGCACCAGAGCATCGTTCTTTGTTTTGTATTTTAAGTTCTGTGGGTTTTGGAACTCTGTCAGACAAAGACAAACTGCGCCCTTTTTTTTGGAGATGGAGCCCATTTATTTAATGCAGTTCTAAATTCAGACAAATAAGGAGACCTGACCTTCCAAAAACCTAAATCAAGATGTGTCCTGTTGGTTTGATTGTACCCCCCAACCCCCAATATAGCTGTTATTTTAGAGGGAGAAAATAAAAGAAAGAAAATTAAAAAGTTCTGTGGGCCTTCCCCTTTCTTTCATTTCCTCCCTCCCACCCTCTTGCTGTGGAAGACAGGCTCTTGTGGGCAGTTTCATCACTGTGGCCTTGAGCTGCAGTCTCAACCTTTAATTTTTCAATTTTTTAATAATAGGAATAAAAAGGACAGGGTTTTGGTTTTTGTTTGTGCAGGGGTTTTTTGTTGGTGGTGTTTTTCTCTAGCAAGAGACTTTGGATGGCTCAGCGTGTCCTGGAACCTTCTTTGCATCATTAGAGGCAAAAACTATGTAGCAGTTTCTTAAATAAAAGTATAAGCTGTGTCTTGTACCTCTTTTTGCCCTGAGCCATCTTCCCAGGAAAGCCAGAGTTACTGGATGGAAACTTCATCTGTCCCTCCCCACTTTTTTTAAAACAAAAACCTTGGAGGCATCTCCTGGTCCTTCTTGTCCTGCACCAGTGCGGTGAATGTTCTAGGAGTTTAATTTCTTTATAGCCCTTCCTCCACCCAATAAAGATCTGATCATACCACTGGTGTTTGTCTGCATTTTCAAAGGCTCCAGGAGCAGTTTTACTTTTACAGCCTGTCCCTTTCTACCTGCACCTGCAACAGCAGCCAAGCTGAGAGGGTGAGAGAAGCAGGTGGGTCTGACAACAGTGAGTTCACCCATCTGTCTGCTCAGAGCTCTCAGGCACCCACAGCAGGGATGGGATCTGGGGCCCCACCCTCACTGCTGCCATGAGCAGCGTGTTCTGTGTTTGGTGTCTCCTGGGGTGGTGATCCAAGTCCCTGAGAGCAGCTAGGATTGGTAAGGACAGAGCACAGCTGCAGCTCTGCCCTCTCGCTTTGCTCATGAGGTCCATGGGCTCCACTGGGAGGAAGGGCAGGAGTGTGAGAGCTCCTGAGGGAAGGCTCCTGCCCCAGACTTACCCTTCTGATCACCCTGTCCCTGTGCAGCAAAGGAGGTGGGTAAATGTGAAGCACACAACAGGCAAGAGGCTTTTTTTCTTTCTCTGTTACCAGCTCTTGGACCCTGTGAGACCCAGTTGTCACCTAGGCCTCCCCCAGCCTCTGAGCAGCGCAAGAACTACGATGGCATTCCTCTGCCCTGGCTTAGGGTTTGACACTGGTTGAACTCCAACAGCTGCTCCAAGCCCTTTCCAGCTGCTGTCCCACTGCCAACAGCTTTGGGGCCTGAGTATCAAGGAGGGCAAAAATGTTTCTGCAGGCTGGGGCCCATCAGTTTGTACAAGAGTACACCAGCAGCTGAGCCCTCACAACAGCAGCACCTCATTTACCTGCTTCAGAACACAGACTTCCCCAGAGCTGCCTTCGCTCTCTCGAGGTCTTATTTACAGACATCCAGTGCTTCCCTGCAGGTGTAGCTCAGTTTTTGCGTGCCTGTCACAGTCCAGAAGCAGCTGAAGCTGGGGAAAGGCAACAGGGGAGAGGTGGTGCCAGCCCCCAGCAGCCCCTGAGCCTCAGGTCTCACACCTTCCCAGCTGCTCTGGGGTCCTGCCCACGCAGCCACAGGCAGGCTCCTCTCCTCTCTTTGTGAGACTCAACAAAATGTTTTTCCCTTCCCCTACATTGTCACTTCGGCAGGACTTGCCTGCAGCAATTTCACTGTCTAAGCCCTGTTCCACTGATGGCACAGGCAAGGTTGCCCAGCTGCACTTGGCCACCAAGGAAAGAAGGGGAAAACCCCTCTTTGCTGCACCTACCCAGGGCAGGGTGGGCTGGAGCCCTTGCCCTGCCTTTGGTCTCACACTGCTGCTGGAGGAAGCAGCTACTGGCAGCTCTGGGCAGCCCAGTGCTGTAGGGTCAGCAGGAGATACAAACAGGCCAGATCCCAGACAGCACCATCCCTCCTGGTCCCTTTCTGTAGATTGGAGACTGCTTTGGGAAGGCAGCTCCAAAATGCCATCACCCTTCCTCCAGCTCAGCTGTGTGGCAGAAGCACTTGGGCTCCAGCCACATTTGACTCAGCAGTTGCTGTGCTGCCATCGATACCAAATGCAGCCAGTGCAACTCCCTAACACTTGTCCCACTAATTTTAGCTCGACTGCAGCAGCCGGGGCACTGCAAACACCCTGTTCCCCTTCCTGCAGGGAACAGCCTGGGACCAGCAGGGCTGGCACTTGGGAGGGCTGGCGGCCATGACCTCAATATCTCTGCCAAAGCTGCTCCCTGACCCAGCGTCAAACCCCTCCTCCAGCCTGTCCCACCCTTTCAGGAGCACGGTGCTCCTGCCCTGCCAGGGCACTGGCCACCAGCAGCTCTGGCCCGGGTCCTGCATCCCTGCTCCAGCCACATGAATCCATGAACCACGTTCTCATTGGTCTCCCCCTTCCTATTTAGGAAGACTAACAGCAAAGGTCTGGCCTTTTGCCAAAGTCCTCTAAATCAGTTTGTTCTTTAGTCTTAGGTGCAGGCTGTCAAACAGCAGCATTATTTTGCAATAAACGTAGAGATATTGGTGTATAAATATGTCCATTGATACCAGAGGAGCAATGAACTCATGAGCAGCTTTTACTCAAAGCTTTGAGGAACCCATGCAATGCAACCAGCTCAAACATGAAAGTAAGAGCACGGAGATATTTTCATTTCACATTTTTATTAGTAGACAGATGTGCAGAAAAGACAAAATATAACTACTGAAGGAGAAGACAACACAAAAATGCATCAGTTAATTCTTTCTGGTAAATTATACTGAAGAAAAAAAGGAAAAGATCTGGGAGTTCAGCTAAGAAAACTACTAAGAAATCTAGTGTACTCTGCTGGTTTAAGAATGGTTGAAAACTGCATTTGAAGGGACATGTAGCTGCAAATGTAAACGCTAATATTGACTGAAACAGGAGAAAAGGGGTTAAGAAAAACCCAGAATACACAGAGCAGGTAAACATTTTTCTGCAATCTCTTAAATAGTTTCAAAAAAATCCCCTCATACTTCAGTTGTATTTCAAAAAAAGGAAACCAGCAAGTCAACAAGCAATGACACTGCACAGGACAGTGGGGAAGAGAAATTAGTCTGGTTAATGTGGAGCTCTCAAAAGAGGTTGCTTTGTTTGTCATTAAAAAAGGGTAACAGAAGAGTCATAATAATGCATCTTACAACACCAAGCTTGGAAATACAAGTCACTGGAGAGTATACAGTGAAGACGGTCAAAAGTACAAGGGAAGTCCTGAAAGATGCAGTATCCTTATTTCCAGCCAAGTCATCAGCAAAGCCAGTGTTGTCACACTCTGCTCCTTCACTCCCCACAGCTGCCTGGAAGCTGGAGCTTGGTGCCCCTGCCCTGGCGTGGCCCCAAGTCCAGTCCTGCAGCCGGGAGCATCAGGGCCCCATTTGCCAACCCTGGCCTGCCCTCGCAGGGCTGGCGTGAAGCTGGAGGTGCCCCACACTGTCACTAAACGCAGGGGAGCCCCGCTGCAGGCTCCAAAAAGCACCTGGGGCTGAGCCAGTCCTTGCTGGAAGAAGGCTGACACCTCAGGAGGGTGGAGCTGCCTTCCCAGGTAACATGCAAGCAGGAGGGCGGGCGGCCGAGGGAGCGCCGGGCACAAGGAATCGCCGCTCGGGCAGAGGGATGCACCGCCGGGGCAGGGACTGTCCCTGCAAACCCCAGCCAAATAACCCTTTGGAAACAGATCTGCCTCGCTCACTTCATGCGGAGCACCGAGGGCCTTCCTCTCCTCTCCGTCCGGGCAGCGCACCCGGAGCTTTTGCTCAGTCTTGCCCCCGGACGCAGCCACGGAGCGGAACCAGAACAAAGGCTGTTCCCACCGAAGCACCCCCGAGGGACCCGCAGTGGGGACGTACCATGGAAAACCCTGAGACACACGGAGGGGAGGCGCAAGCTCTGGTCAGGGTGATGCCTCTGTACCTGTGCGGACCGAGGGTCCCGCCCAAGCAGGGCCAGCACCTCCGATCTGCTCCCGGGGCTGCCAGGCCCGGCTGCCGATCCAGGGATCATGCCAAAGGGGAACTCGGGGCACCGCACCACAGCCGAACACGAGCACGCTGCAACGGAGGAGGGCCGAGGGCCTGAGGAAGAGGGGTCTGAGACAGGAACATGCAGGATCCCCTTGCCCAGACGGAGCGCCCTAAGCTCTGCCAAGGACTCCCAAAAACATGCGAGAGGCTGAGCTCGGGGCATCGGCTGAAGCACACTGCTGAAGAGCCTGTCAAACCCTGCTGCTGGCCTGCTCTGCTGCGGGGCTGCACACACCGCTGTGCCCCAGGGAGCCGGGCAGGGAGAGCCCAGCACTGCCCAGCTCTGCCCCGCAGCACCGACAGCCCGCGGGAGCCAAAGCGAGCTCTGAACTCCGCCGGCCCCGCGGGCTCTTCTCTGAATTCCTCTGGGAAATGCATGCAAAGTACTTCTCTTAAAAACAAAAACACCCTAGTCTTTGCTACCTCTTACTACTCTGCTGAAAAACCACAGTAAAGAACTTGCCTCCATAAAAATGCAAGTGGCTGGAGGAGAATAAACAGAATTCCCCTCTTTTAGGAGCTTCTCTGTGTGTAGTTGAAAGCCCAATAACTTCAGCTTCCATGTTTAGGCAGAGAATTCGAATGGAAGTCAATGCCTAAGAAAGGTGGGCAGAATTCCAGACATCATCAGGGAGCTAGGATCTCACATTCTATCACTTGGATTGTCTTTTTTGAAATCATAAACCTTTTTATCTCCCATATAGTTAATTAGCTTTTCTGTGTAGACAAACCTACGTCTAAGCAAGTGCATGTCAGGTGTTTTTAAGCTCAGCTGTGCAGAGCTGCACCTGCCCACAGGTGACAGAAGGCAGCTCCAGATGCACAGGGCTGGGGCTGCAGGGAGCAAGGGCTGCCAGCCACCACGAGGCAGGAGGCTGCTGGTCTGTCCCACTGCCAAAAATAAGTCCAGCACAAATGGTGGCCATCTGGGCAGCAGGATGCACATCTACTCTCCTCCTTCCAGAGAGGGGCAGCTGGCAGCAGATCTCAGAAGAATGGCTAAACTGAACTTTTTCAACCCTATCCTAGTCTGGGGAAAAAAAAATAAAAAGAAAAAAAATTAAAAAAAAAAAGAAATAGCAACCCAGGGCTCAGTTGTACAGATGTGAAGTGTTAAGTGTTTATTTTAGGTTCGTATCACAAGCCTTTTCCAGAGACAAAGCTGATTGTGCCCTCTGGGGCTCCAGGGGCCAGCTACTTCCTAACTTAGTAGGCTGAAAAGGAATACTGTACCTTTCAGTGACATCCCATCAAGCTCAACACACAGTAGCTTTACACTCTCCGCCCCACACCTTATAAAGGAAAAGCCACCACCACAAGGCTAAACGAATGTACACACGCTATTATTGTAAATGGAGCAGCTAAACCTTGGCAATTTGCTGTGGGGATTTTTTTTTTCTTCCCAGTAAATGCAGCACTTTGAGCTCCCAAAAACCCGGCTTCCAATGGGTTTGTTCCAGCTTTAAATACATTAAACATCTCAATGCAAGACTGTATTTAATTCAAGAATCTAAACACGAGCAAACCTGTTTTGCTGTGAGCATTTAGTAGAGAAGTGAGAAGGGGAGTTTCTTTTTTAAAAAGAAATTGTAATACAGTGATGAAAGGGTTAAGAATGCAAGAATTCAGACATTCTGTGGAGGGTCTCTAAGAGGTCCATAAAAAAGGAGCAAACAGATCCATACAACAGGAGACAGCAGGAGACAAAGTTTTGTGTTGGTTTTTTTTTTTTGTTTGTTTTGTGTGATTTTTTTTTTTTT
>VYZP01067358.1:21349-40658 GCA_013400635.1 Hypocryptadius cinnamomeus
TTTTTTTTTTTTGTTTTTTTTTTTTGATTTTTTTTTTTTTTTTTTCTTTCACTCCCCCCCCTCCCCACTTTTTTGCTGGACTGCTGCTAGGTTACCGCTGCTCCCTTCTGGCCTGAGTCGGCAGGGCAGTACAGGGGCATAGAGGGAGCAGGTCACGACTCCTCGTTGCCAGAATCATCATCATCGTAACAGTCGGCATCCTCCTCCTCCTCGTCTTCATCGTCAATGTCGTCATCGTACAAGTCGTCGTAAAGCAAATCTGAACTGTTGTCATTGGAAGGCACTTTAGTTTTGATGCAGTACTCTGCCAGTGTAGTGGGGACCTTCACGCCATCCTTCTCTGCCTCAGCTTTGGTAGCCAAAACCTGTTTCCTGTGGGGAGAAGGACACAGCAGGAATGTGAGCAGGGCTGTGTGCCAGGACTCAGCTCCCCGCCCTCCTCTCCAGCCCTGCCCAGCCCCCCTGGCAGCTGGGGAAGGGAGCTGAGGTTTGCAGGAGGCACCACAAACATCACTGGAAACAGATTTGGTTCCTGCAGCCTCAGGCCTGGAAGCATGCCAAGGGGGTTTGCAGCAACACATGAAATCAGTTATTCCACAGGCTCTGCACTAGAGATCTGCCAGAGGCCAAAGCAAATTCCATTTGCCACTGTAGGGATGGTCAGGGATTTCCTAGGATGATTTATTGACTCTGCTGCTGACGACTCTCCCATAGCATGCTCAAAACTACAATTCCCACAAGCCTTTGGCAGCTCTCAGCTCCCACTGGAGGGTCAGAGCAGCTGGGGCACATGCCTGGGGCTCACAGAAGCCAAGTGTTTTGCATCACCCCGAGCCAGGCCTGGCTGCTGCATCCCAGCAGGGAGGAGCAGTTGGCAGCCTGTCCTCTCACCCACCCAGGGCCTGTCAGTCTGCCATTCCCGGTGTGGAGCGCACCCAGCTCTGCTGGAGCCGAGGGAGCTGGAGGATTCTCTGCACAGGCAGAGCCCCACTGGCCCCACCCAGGGCCACATCCTGCCTGCCCAGCTGGCAGAGACAATGCAGATGTGGCCTCATGCCAGCAGTCCTGCTCCAGGCTCGGCTGTCCCTCCACAGCAGACCTGGCCCACGCTCACAGCATCCCCTGCAGCTCCTGCAGAACCATGGACTTCTCCAAGGGCAGGACTGAGCAGCGCTTCCAGCTAATCCAACCCAGCTGTGCAAGCCCTTGACAAATCCTGCTGATGCTCCTTTGAATCGGAGGGACAAGATTATGATTCATGCTTGCATTAAGAACAAAAATTAGTAGGATGCAGTCAGTTTGCATCACATCCCAAGCAATGCAGGGCTCAAAGATAAGCAGTGACTTAGACTAGGATTTACTAGTAGCCAATAGGTTTTGCAGGGCATCATGACAGATTAGTCTGAAAAAAGAACAATTTAAAGACAAATCAGCCCAGTCCTCCTGCCCTAGAAGTTTGCACTGTTTCTGTGTGCTGAAAATTCTGGAGGGACTTGAAGCATGGACTTTGAATAAGAGGCTGAAATTAATTTCCAAATTACATTCTGCTGCGAGAAGCTGCTTTCAGCAAATTCTGGAAGCAGCCTGTTTGACAGGATTCAAAGCAGAATGCTAGTAGCCCAGCATCACAACTAGCAAAGCTTACCTTATGATTTCGGCGTACTCCTTGTCTTTTCCTTTACTGTCCCTCCATTTCCTGAACATGACTGATGCATCCACATTGGCTGGGGAGAATGTGTTGGGCTCATTAAGCAAAGAGATTACACTCAGTAAGATAGTCCTGTAAGAGGTAACCACAACAGCAGAGTCAGAGCTAACACATTCATGGATTCTGGATATCCACAACTTCTTTAGGTGTTGCATCATAAACTTGTTTGAAGTCAAGTCTTAAGTTGAGGACAATGTTTTTAAGTGAGAACAGGGATTTATGAACCTCAGGCCCTGGACATTGGTGTAGGGAAGGTGATACAACACAAATCTCATATGACTACAGACCATTGTGTCTGTGCTTGGGACAGGGCAGCACAGAAAGCTACAATCAGACCAGAATTCATCTTGTCTGCACTAACCACAGAAGGGGTGGGGCTGTAAACCTGCCCTGTGAGCTGTTCCTGGTGGCTTGCAGCCTCCAGCAGGAAGCCAGGCTGCTTGCCTGCCCTGCACAGGGAGAAGGACCACTATGACCCAAGGCCAGCAGAAAAGGCTGCACTACTTTTCCCCTGTCCTGCCAGGTGATTGGGAGGCTGAGGCTGGGGCAGGACTCTCCTCTCCTCAGCTCATGCCCCACTCAGGCTGCAGCAGCAGCTCTCAAGCACAGCAAGGGGAAGACAGTGCAGATGCTTTTCAATGCCAGGCAAGGTGCCAGGGCCCAGTGAGATTCAGCTGCTGGTACTCAGCAGAGCAAACATGAGCCAGTCATGTAACCCCTGTCAGGCAGGTGGGCAGGCGGACAGTCTTCTGGGATTTACAGCCAGGTGCCCTGCCCTGCTGGCATTTACCAGCTGCAAACACCAACCTCTTGCCCAGAGCTTTCTCCTGCAGTTCCTAGAACCCTGCACTTGAGAGTTGCAGCCTTTGCTGCTCACACTGTGCCTCAACCAGCACAAACAGCCATACCCAGCCACCGGCTGTAGCTGCCACCACGACAGCATCACCCATCCCAGTGATCCTGCCAGCAACAGCTTCCCTGGCAAGTGGAAAGGGACAAACAAGGGACAGGGAATAGTTCTTGAAACACAGCATTACCTAACAGCCACTTGGCAGACCTTGATTAAAGGAGACTGGGAGCCGCAGTCCTGTTTGCACTGATTCAGGGGCATGTTCAGAGCACATCTACCAGATCATATATCTGGGTACAATTCCAGGAAATGCTTGGTCATTTGGATAGCAAGTATCTTGAAAGGTTTTGAAAATAAGCACTTGTATCTGAACAGACTGTTCAGCACAGCTATCAAGAGTCTTATACAATTCATTTTCTAAATTACATAATTCTGCACAAAAAGAGAACAGCAGCTCTGGAAGAAACTGTCTCATTGGACTGGAATGATGGGCATAAGAGATAATTTTCTACTTCATCTCAAGAATTCATTTAAGAGCCTTTGATTCTCTGCAAACAGGCCAGCATGTTAGCTCCAGCATAATGCAGCAGCTTTCTGCAGAGCAAAGTCCAGGGAAGGCCAAGGACAGGAATCCATATCTGAATTCAGCATCTGCTCTACCACACTTCCATCAACAGTGAGGAAAAGCCAATTTTCACTGTAGTGTCCAGACACTAAAGTTACCGCAAAGCTACTTAAATACACCAAGACAACTGTATTAGAAGTGAAGCTATCTCAGCTCTTCCTTCCCATCTAGCACATTAGATCAGCTCCATCACTGCTGATATCTTTAAGAGCTGGACAGTATTCTCCAACTCAAACCTGGTTGCCTTGAACAAGGTACAGTAACAGAAAGGCATCCCAGCATGGGGGACCTGACAGGACTAAAACTACTAAAAAGGTTCAACCATGTGGGACTGCAAACCTCAGCACCCGATGCCAACTGCATGGGCTGGATATAGGCTGAGTCTCTGGGATATTGTCAGCGATCTGTCTCCCCTTCAGACAAGGCTGCTGTAGCATGGAAGAGCAGCCAAAAGAGGCTCAAGGAAACAGACCTGTTCTTGTTTTTTCTCCTGTATCAATATAAGAAGGCTCAGACACAGATCACTTTCTTCCCAAGGAGACATGATGTAGATTGGCTGGCGCTTCCAACCAGCACATCCTATTATATCCCTTGTTGAAAAAGGAAATTTTTTTTTAAAATTCCAGCTGCTATCCACATTGTAGCCTCTCAGAGCCACCTCAAGAAGTAGGTATAGATTGGTCCAAGTGTATTTTGCTTTCTGGTATAAAGTCAAAAGTTTTAGCCTAGGCTGCACTGACAGTCACGTTACTGGATCAAGCTGTTAGTGGAATCTGCCCAGATCTCAGGCAGCAAAAAAAGCCAAGAAAAACGGGAATCCTCAAGATACAAAGCAATAGGCAAACAATACATCACCTATCCACAGGAGATACAGGTGTACCAGTACCTTGGATACTGCACAGAGTCCTGGCCTGTGCAGTTCAAGGGCAGGGGAGATGTGGAGAAGGACAATTAAAATGATCACAGAGCCTCAACCCCGAGCCTTCTGCCACTCCTGCCACTCACTCACCACAGGACACAGGAAGCAGTATTCTCTGCCAAACAGATCAGAGCTGCATTCCTTCACATCTTGCTGGGTTTTGCTGTGTTTACTTATGCCTGCATCACCTAGCTCCCAGTGATGGGAAAGTCCATACTGATTATTTAAAAAAAAAAACGAGCCTGCTTGACACCCTCAGAAGCACAGGTGAACTCTCACAGTTGAAGAATGAATTTTCCCCTTCAGACACTTCAATCCCATTCATCTGTGGGGAAATAGTCAACACTTGGCAGGATTTACAGAATTCAGCAGCAGAGGAGCAGCTTCATCTCACATCTTCAGCCCCTCTGCCTCCTGTCTGACACTTTGGAGCTTTCCCAAGCCAGATGGGACCCCAGCAGGATGCACTTCTGCTGGCACTCCACCCAACTGGTGATGGTGGTAGCAGGCTAGAAGTGAAGGACCAGTATCATTTTCATTTGCTGATACATTCATTTTCTGATGAATGTTTTGACCTGTCACTCTTAAGCCCAAGACGATTCAAGAGCATTAGCACTGAAATCTGCAGCTGTGGTGAGGGACAGCAAAAATTAGAGAACAAGCACCATGAGAAGTTCTGTGTCAGTCTCTAGGGTTGAATATAATGAAATACTCAAAATATATGTGTGAGATATGTAATTAATGCCAAAGCTGTTCCCTAACTGTGAGTTAAGGCTCGTCACCTAGCTGATCCTTTATTTGACAGTGTCTTGTAATGAGAATAAAAATCAGCTGCTGTTTTAAAAACATGGACAGGTTACGCCTTGAATGTCTCTGGTACTTAGTGATCCTTTGTATTTCTGGGAGGAAGAAAGCCAACAGCTGCTCCCAACACCACCCAGGAGGACAGGACATAGACAAACAATGGAAGGCAAACAACAGGCAGAACTCTGCAAAGCTGCTTCTACTGGTCAGAATACTCAAAAACATCCTGTGTTGGGTTTGCAGGGCCAAGTTTTGGTAGCCGGGGGGTTACAAGGGTGGCTTCTGTGAGAAGCTGCCAGAAACTTCCTCTGTGTCCAGCAGAGCCTGGCAGCTCCAAGGACCGATGTGCCACTGGTCAAGGCTGGGCCAATTGGAAAGGGTGGTAATGTCTCTGTGATAACATATTTAATAAGAAAGAAGTTTTAATTGTGTCCAGAGAAGAGTGGAGTGAGAACATATGAGAGGAACAAGGCAGCAGACACTCAGACCAGTGCAGAAGGAGGGGCAGGAGCTGCTCCAGGTGTTGGAGCAGAGATTCCCCTGCAGCCTGTGGTAAAGACAGTGGTAAGACAGCTGTGCCCCTGCAGCCCAGGGAGGGCACAGGGGAGCAGAGATCCACCTGCAGCCCCTGGGGGAGCCCAGGCTGCAGCAGGGGGATGTCTAAGGGGAGGCTGTGGTCCTGTGGGAGACCCATGGAAAGAGTAGCTCCCACTGGAGCAGCTTGTCCTTGAAGGACTGCATCCTGTGGAAGTGTGAACCATGCTGCAGCAGTTTGGGGAAGACTACTGCCCATGGGGTGGACTCGTGCTGGCAGAGTTCATGCAGAACTGGCACGCTGTGGGAGGGACCCCATGGTGCAGCAGGGGAACACTCCTTATCCTTAGCAGCAGGAGAAACAATGTGTGATGAGCTGACTATAACCCCCATTCCACTACCCCCATACACTGATGTGGTAGGAGGTAGAGCTGGGAAGGAGGGAGGGGTGGGGGAAAGGTGTTTTTAAGGTCTTATTTTACTTCTCATCCTGCTCTGATTTTGTTGGTAACAAATTTAATTAATATCTCTAATTCTAGCCTATTTTGTCCATGATGGTGTTTGGTGAGTGATGTCTCCTGGTCCTTATCTGCTGCAGAAGATCATCAGAACAACGAACAGGTAGGTATGGCTGTGAAGACTGGAATAGCTCAGGTAGACAAAGGTTGGGAGCAAAAGGGTGAGCTATTTCTAGCCCCAGGTCACTTGAGGGTATCTAGGAAGGGGTGCAACACACAGATAGGCTCATGATTGAGGGGTGGACCTGACCATAGAGGCCATCACACAGGTTATCCACAAACGTGAAAGATGTGCTGCCATCAAGTGAGCCACACGAGTGAAATATCCCTGGAACAGAGGGCGGTGGATGGGTTTCCAGTGTGGCGAGTCCTGGTGAATAGATTACACTGGGCCACAAACATGCCAAGGCAAGAGCTATATACTCACTAGGTCAGAGGCAACAACAGGCTGGAAATGTACCCAGTAAACCATGCCACTGCTTGGAATCTCAGGTCTTGAGAGACACTTTTGTGGTGACATGGTACCCCAGAGAGAACTCAATCAGGTAATGGGACTAATTTTCAAAATAATCTCATAAACTCTGAAGCAAAGAAACATTGAGAGAATATATCACATCCCTTACCACCCACAAGCCTCTGGAAAAACTAAGAAATGCTGAAGACTGTTAAGAGTTTTAGGTAATGGGACATGGAAGCACTGGGATGCAAATTTTGCAGAAGCCACTTGGCTGGTCAGTGCTAGGGGATCTGCTAACTGCACTGATCCTGCCCAAACTAAGCCCACAGACACTGTGGGAGGAGATAAGATCCCTGCACTACACAGAGGAAAGTGGCTGGGGAAGTCAGTGTGGATTCTCCTCCCAGGGAAAAGGCAAACACATTGGTGGGACTGTCTTCACCCAAGGACATGGGTGTACTTGGCTGGTAACATGGAAGGATGGGGAGACCCAGGCTGTACCTCAAGGAAATTTAACCTTGGGGGAAAAACAAACTGTGTGAGTTTTATGTTGCAGGAAGTAAAGGAACAGGAACAACATGACCTGACAAAGAATGAATTTTGTGAGGAGCAAGGAGAATGTGATGATGGGAGCCAGGCTGGTGACCAACAATCAAGTGCTGCTTCTCCTGCCCTGACCACCCATCCTGATGGAGTAGAGCACAGCTCATGGGTCTGGAGGGGTGGAGGAAACCATGAAACAGGAGAATAATATCCATGTGTGAAAGGACAGGTTAATGAAAATGTATGTTTGGTATAGAGATGGTTCAAGGATGTAGTTTGGGTTGTATGTGTGGACAAGAAGGGATTCCAATAATGAGAAAGAAATACAGTGGAACAGTTGGAAGATAAATAAATTATGTGGTATCTAAACATGACACAAATGGTATGGAATAAAGAGTGGAGATTGTATTGAGTTTGCTGAGCTGTAGCTCATTTTCCCTTAGCAGCACTCAGTGCTTTCCATTCATAGCTAGAAAGGTATGATAACACGCAAGTGTTTTGTCTACTGCTGAGCAGTGCTGGCACAATATCAGCACTGTCTCTAACGTTCCCCACTCCCCCATCAAGGGGCTGAGAGGTGGCAAGATCCTAAGACGGGACACAACCAGGCCAGCTCGTCCAACTTAACCAAAGGGATATTCCATACCATATAACATCAGCTCAGACATGAAAGCTAAGTGAGAGAGGAGGAATGAGGGACATCTGTTATATCACAATGTTTGCCTTCTGGAGCAACTGCTACATACACTGAAGCCCTGCTTCCCGGGAAGTGGCGGAACATTGTTCAATGGTAAGCAGAGATTCATTTTTTTCCCCTTTGCTTATGTGCACAAACTTTTGTTATTGCTTTTAGTAAACTGCCTTATCTCAAACACAGAAGTTGTTTTCCATATTATTTTTCTCTCCCCTGTCCCACTGGGAAGGGGAGTAATAGAGCAGTTTGGTGTGCACCTGGAACTCATTACACATACTTTTCCACTAGTGGTACTTTGAAGAAGATAACAGTGACTGTGATAGGCTTCAACATTTGAGATAATTTGCCTCCGGAGTATGAAACCCTGTGAATAGGACCCAAGGCTCTGCACTGTCAACCCAGTATGTTCAGACAGACTGGTAAGTCTGGTTCCCACTTGATTCAAGCCCTAAGCCCCACAAAACCTTAAATTCCCTCCCAAACCTCTCCCACCATAGGCCTTAGGTCTTGTAGAGATGGCAGGCCCTTGAGGTCACCACTGCACAACATATTCACAGTTACCTGACATTTTGGGTAGGGTTCCACCTCTCTGATGGCAGCTCTCCACTTTGTGGGTCATCTACAGGTGGGTGAAGAATTGAAATACATACATCTCCATTCTGCAAGACAGAAAAAAGCACTGAGAATAGCTTGGCTGGAGGGTGAGGCCTGATGACTCAAATCCACACTCTGGCTGTCTTTTTATCAGTTTAACCTTGTTGATACAAATATCCAAGAGCCAGCAAAAACCAACAAGGGCTGGAAATGGTTCTGAATTCTTCCTGGATCTACTTTATACCCAAGGGTTAGGCTGCAAACTGGCAAGAAACCCCAATATAAAACCAAGAGGATTAAAGAATGTACACAAAGAAGTAAGCAAAAATAGTAATAATGCAACCCAAAACTAGATTGGTCTCCAGACAGCAAGTACTACTATCACAATGACATAAGGTTTAATCACAGGAGACCCCAAGTAGAGTAAAAGAAAATTTGTGTTCCCACTGGTAGCATGAGCTAGCTACAGGAAATTTTTGAATTTGAGAGTTTAATCACCATCTACTAGCTCAGGTATGAAAACATTATGTCTCCCAGGATACAAGGACCTTGAACAGATCGTGTGAGGCAGGCTTACACAGCTGCCCTAGGACACAGCTGTTCAAAATACCAGATGAAAAAGCAGGAGATGCTCTCTGAAGGTTTCACTGAAAATCCCTTCCAGCATGCAAAAAGAAGAATATTCTGGCAGCATACGGAAGCCATACAGCCACATAATCCTCAATATGTGTTCTACTCACCAGTGTTATGGCCTGAATATGGATTTAAAGCTCTATAATGCCTATTTAGGAAAGCTGTCAACCCAATTCTCCATCAGCAACACCACTCTGACACAACTTCTTTGTAGGAGGGCTGGAGCAGTATCCACCCCAGCTGATATCCTCCACTGAGGCAGACTCCAGGGACTCACATGGTACCAGTGCCTTACTGCAGGATGGGGTGAAGGTGCAGATGAGGCCTGAGGCCAGCCAGCAGATATTGGCCTCTCCAGGCCCCATGGACTTTGCAGCCAGCTGTGGGGCAGCACTCATACTGTCCCTTGTCACCCCAGCCCAGGGCACAGACTGACAACAGGATCAGCTCTGTTCAGGACTCCAGGCTGGAAGCTTCCCACACACCTGGTCTCAAGTCCTTCCAACACTGCCCAGAGCACAGAGCAGGGCTGCTCACAGCAAGAGCATCTGTGCCTTTGAGCCCAGGCCAGTGATCACAGCTACAGATAGCAGCAGCTCACCTGGGGGGTTGTGATCCGTATCCAGACTTCAGCGGTGCACTATTCATGCCAGGTATGCTAATCTAGCAAGCCCTTGTTACTTTGAAGCAGGTTTTAGACAAGAACACAGCAAGGCAGCACCTGGAGCTGCTGAATTCCAAAGCACATACTCACATTGCTGGGGCAGTTTGCTTTAAGAAGGCAGTTTCCCTTTTAGGACCCCAACAGGCTTGTGAAGTCTTGAAATTTTTTTAGTATCACTCCAAGCTGAAGTTAACTTTACTAATGTTAGATTATGCTCAGTCTACTCTGCTATCACTAATAATTTCCATTAGTTTTTCCTTTAACCTTTTCCTGGAGAATGCAATGCTAGCGGCCAGAAGAAGTATCTCAGCACTTGGGAAATGTTCCTGAGGCAATCAGGTCAGCAGCATGTGGACAAGCAGATATTTGGCAAAATGAAGATAGAGGGAAGCAAAGATGTGAGAAGTTTTTGTCTTGCCACAATCAGTGTTACATGTTTGGGAACTGCACTGCTTTGATCTGGAAGGGTGAAGGTATAATGGGGCCTGATGAGGTCAGTACAAAGTTCTAGGGATCAGGACAGTCAGGGGCCAAGACTTTCACTACATGCATTTTTGAAAGACAAGCAAGGAGAATGGGGTATTTATCTGCCATTGAGATATATCCTCCATTTCTATCAGGACTGAGAACTGTTATGTCATAAAAATAAAGAGCAAGTGAATGCAGTTTTACCAAAGTTCAGTTAGATGACCCAAGTAAACCAGAGATGGGAAAAACACACATTGCTCAAGTCTCATTGCTCAGAACTGGAATGTCAGCCCCAGCCTCTCCATCCGGTCCTACCAGCAGATTCTGTAAACTGCTACTTTCTTTCATCTTCCTTGCACTAAGAGGGGTTTTTTGTCCCCCTCCTCCTGAAAACCCTCAAACCTCAAACACTTTGCTGAGATAGTCTCAGTTTCATTTGAAGTTACCCCAGTAACTTCATCTTCATTGCTTAAATGTTTCCAAAACAGCCTGCAGGCTGCTTCAAATTCCCTCAGGTACAAGAAATACTGCTATGAACACAAAGCACAAAGCTGAGAGCTCGTATATTTGAAGAGGAAACCCAAAATACACACATCAAGTTTTGGGTTAGCTCCTCCTGCTGCCTTCAGTTGTTTCTAGCCAATTTTTCATCTTTCTCTCCGGGACTGGAGAGGTCCTTTCCAAGGCTTGTTTTTGTACGTTTCATTTTGGTAATCATTTGCCATTCACCTCCTGCATGAGGATTTCCAAATTCAGAATCAATACCCACAGTATGAGTCTGCAATTATCTGAAGATTTCAAAGTCATCTTTATTTACAGATCAAAATTCCATGTAACTGAAATAGAGCCTTAAAGAGAAACACCATCTTTGGCTACAGGAAAGATCCTGTGCCAAGTACAAAATCCACATCAGAAAACTGTCAGATAACTGATGTGAGGATGTCATCAGATTAGGGCAATCCCCTGGATGAATCAATAATTAAAGTGGGTTAGTATTCTGTTCTGCACTGAAGTTTGGCAAGGTTTCTAGCCATTTATTACTAAGCCATCAGTGCAGTTCTCACCATACTTGAAGCACACCCATTCCAAGCTGGGCATTCAACAACAAGAACTTATCAGAAAGGACTTTCCAAGCCCAAGACATCAACTGAAGCCTTTATTTGTTCACAGGATGGAAGAGAATGACATTCCAGTTTTCAGATGGGTTCAAAGGAAGTCTGCAAAACCTCTCATAAGAAAACCTGTGATAAGGTGAAAGACCTGCACCAAAAAGAACATTTTGAAATCCTTTAGCTCCCAAAACTAGAGGCAGTGTTCCTTAGCAGGCTGATATTCTTCTAGGATACCCAAAAGTTCAGCTAGGATTTAGCTGACCTCCACCAGAAGTGAAGTTTTGAAGCAAAACAGGCCTTCAGCCTTGAAATATAGCTCTAAGGAACTGGGTGATATCAAACCAATAGCCTCTATATAGAATCATTCCTCTTCTGGACTTGCTGTGCAGTTCTATTGTGATCCAATTGCTGACAGTCCAGGGCTTTGACTACCCTCTGAAACTCACCCATACACGTACTGAGTTTAAGGAAGCAGAAAGCTCTCTCACACACCCCAGAAAAAAATTGTTTAAAAAACACCTTACCTCATAAATGTTGGGGTGCCACATTTTGGTCAGGAATCTGAAGGTAGGTGGTGAATATGGATAGTCAATAGGAAATTTAATGTGAGCCTGAAAAAAAGCAGAATATTTTAGCTATGAAACAGAACAAAAAAGACCAGCAACCAATAACTATAGTGAAAAGATTGGGGGAAAAAATTCATTAAAGCTACTAAATTGCTCATTTTATAAACCAGTGCCCAAGTGGCTCCACAGTATAATTCTATGCAATTTCTTATGAGCAAAACACTAACTAAACAAGAAAAATCAAAACACCTGGGTTGCTAATGCTCAGAAGACAAGCCAAAATGCATTTACCATGTCCTAATTCAAGAAGCACTATTCAACAGCTGTTGTTAACAGGGTAAAATATACTGGAAAAGTTTTAACTCGAGAGAGCACTGCTCTCTTTTTGAGTTCAAAAGCAGACTAAAAAAAATGTTTACTAAGCTGAATAGACCTATTTTATATTGGCCTGTACAAATATTTAAAATTACTCTTCCCATGATGAAAAAAATTGTTACATAATTTGCTCTAGTTATTTTGTCTTTCTTTGCAAGTTAAGCTGGTCCATCCACCTGTGTTTCTAATAGTACATGTTTTGCCACCACAGGCATTTTTGAAGTCTCAACATCATTGGTGTCTGTTTAATAAAT
The DNA here is from genome assembly GCA_013400635.1 of Hypocryptadius cinnamomeus. Classification (NCBI taxonomy): domain Eukaryota; kingdom Metazoa; phylum Chordata; class Aves; order Passeriformes; family Zosteropidae; genus Hypocryptadius; species Hypocryptadius cinnamomeus. The sequence continues at coordinate 33,668 of VYZP01067358.1, forward strand.
CAGTGCACCTTGAGGAATATTGATGGGCAATGACAGCAAACATCTGTGGGGCACAACTCTGAGTTGAGTTGGTTGTGGGAAGGCTGCAGAGATCCTAGCACTGGAAATTAACTTCTCTGTGCTGTCCTGCCACTGACAGCAGTCTGAATATGGACTGATCAAGTGTCCAAAATACTTCTCCCTGAGAAGTGGACTTGCACACTGCTTGCTGCACTGTGGAGCACAAACCCTTTCCTTGGAACTGCTCAACCCACCAAGAAGTCCTACTGCCAGCCCAGCAAGGCATCTCCAGAGATGCATCTTCTGATCCTTCAAATACAGCCACGTTCATTTGCAACACAGAATGCAAGACGAGATCCCAAAAGCAAGGTTCCTATTCATCCTGGTTTGAGACAAATTTGGGAAGAAACCTAGTCACCCTAGAACAACATGGTAAGAGCAGAATTCCAGGTCACTGTCCTCCATTTAAGTACCTAACAATGCCACGTGCTGCACAAGAGAAACTTTGGAAAGTCTTATTCCGTAGTACACAGAAGCAGACAACCAAACAAATGGATTACAGAACGCTTAAGTACCTCAGTGCAGTTTTACTTAGCAGCACACACCTTTGCCCTACAACCCAAATTTTATGGGGTCAGAGTGTCAGATAGTCAAGCAAAGAAAGTTTTCTATTCACCTTTATGAAAGAAATTCACCAGTTCACATGGCCTTATGGTCTCTAGATGCCTACTCATGACTGTGTGTGGGCATGTTACAGCAGTACTGAGTCCTCACCTCACAGTCATTTGTCACAGCACACTTACAGCCAAGAGATTTATGAGCCACTTAAACAATGCCAGAGTTTAAGGCCAGTTGCACGAATGCCACTGCTCCAAGAACAGGGAGTGAATGGCTCTTGTCACCACACACTGCTGCAGCAAGGACATGACTGGATCCACCACATGCTGCACTGTGAGCAGAGCAGAGATCTACCCAGGGCAGGGCACGCTCACTCCAACTCAAGTGATTGCATCATACAGCTGCAGACTCCTCCAGACACCGGGGTTTTCCCAAGAAAGCCCATTCCTGTGCTTACACGCAGTTTTGTGAGATCTAAGACACAAAACAGCAAAAGGACTGAGACTAAAAATGCGAGAGACAACAAAACTCAGGTTTGAGCTACCTACAAGATGTCTAAGCAAAATCTGACTTCTACACAGCCGCAGCTTCCAGGTGACCAAAACAAAAAGCATTGTGCCCGTAGATGACCAGCACTGCCATGCCTATAGCCCACAGAGATGCTCAAAGAATGCAGGTCTCATTCCTCCCAATAAAACCCCTCTTCTTTCAAATTGTCTAATCCAGAGGGGTTTGTCTCAGCAAGACCACTCCAGAAGCTGAGCCTGAGGCACCAGTATGTCCCTGTATGTGATGCACACTCATGCAGATGCTGTAGATCCTGGAAAACTGTTCTAAATTTCTAAATCCAGACTGACAAACACAGTTCTTTATTAGAGAAGGACTACCTGCCTACAATAACTATTACCATGGAATGCAGTGTTGTGTTACATGAAGGATTCTCTTGAGCTCTAGGAACAGAAAACGCAACTGGAGAAATAAGAGAAATCCTTCCTTTCCCATGCAGGCAGCTAAGAACCTAGCTTCCCTGTAATACATCACATATTTAGAGAATGCAGCCACTTTACATCGTGATCAGCTATTTCTAACTAGTCTGTACCTCTTTACCACACTGAGGTTCTGTACTGGAATGTAAAGCAAGTGAGGCTTCTCTACAAACTTGATTTCAGAGTCAAAAGCCCCCAAAACAGAAAACCTTGCATTACAGGCAGGGATTTTTTCCCAAACAAAAAGAGCACCACTGTCAGGTCCCCACGGTGAGATCATCCAGAATTTGAAAGTGAAACCAAACAATTTTCCAGGCCATTACAAACAGGCCTGAGAGAATTATCTCATCTCTTCTGCAAGAGAAACCATGGAAAGTTACGTAAGCCTACTTTGCTCTCACTAAATGCTATTTGAGTTTCTGTGTGGGTTAAGCAAGCCAAGAATTTCCAAGACAAGCTGCAAGACTGCTTGCAAAATGCAGCAACAGCCACAATTAGAGGTTACTTTTTTTCCCCACTGAAAGTCTGATTCTAAACATAAAAAAAAAAAAGAAAAAAAAAAAAAAGAGAGACCAAATTAAGCAATCAACCTAATTTTAAGTAGAGCTCACAGAATAGTTCTTCCCTACAATTTCACTGATATAAGGCAAAAAAAATATCTGTTAAACTCAGCCAGGCTGCTAGGTACTAGAAAGTGGCAGAGTTTTCAGGGAGCTTGTTGTTAGCTCAGATACAGACACACAAACTAATTTAGGAGGACTAAATACGCAGCTCAGCTCCCCCCTGCAAGTTCCAAGCAGTTATTGCATTCATCATGTGCCCGACTCCTCAAACTGAGCTTAAACAGAACAGAAATAATCCTATTTTGGTGCTGATTTTAGCCAGCTGCATGCCATGGCTCCTTGACATCACTGAAGACACTCAAAAGATAGGAACATGATGACCAGTCACAATCAATCAATTCCTTCCTTCCCCAGTTTGCAACTAGTCATGCTTATAATTTCTAGAAAAATAATAAACTCTTCTAAATAGTCCAGCCTGACAGAAGATACAGCCCTTACAGACATTTACAGCTACCACAAAACCTTCAACTTCCAAATTACACCACAGCACATATTTTAAGAATACTGCTACCAGCATAGTCACTTTCTTTCCTATTTTACTGCTTCCCTGCATCTTCAAGAGAGACTGCACTTCAGGTTTGTTAATCTTCTTTAAGTTGGATAAGACAAAAGCACAGGTTCTGCTACGTATGCCAGAAAAATACACAGTCTCACTAGATCTTACGTGACTGAAAATATAAACCTAATATTTCTGCCAACCACTGAATTATTCACTGATTCAGTCACTATGAATAACTATTAAAGTAACTTTGTTTCTTGAGATCTTGCCACACACTTGACTCAACACTTCTGTCACAACTACTCCAAGCACTCCAGGCCTGGGGCAGAGAGGCTGGAAAGCTGCCTGGCAGGAAAGGACCTAGGGGAGCTGGTTGACAATGGCTGAACATGAGCCAGCATGTGCCCAGGTGGCCAAGCATCCTGGTATGGATCTGCAACAGTGAGGCCAGTGGGACTAACACAGGCAATACTCCCTCCCAGCCTAGCTGTAAATGACACGTCAGGAGTCTGACACTGATTTTCTACAGCCATTTCAAGCTGACAAAACTGAGATCCCTGATTTTTAGGCAGAAAGGGAAGGAATGCTGAATCCATCCTACCTACCCAGTGCAGACAGGCCATGGGGGAAGAACACACATTTCCTGGAAAGTCACCAGGATCACAACTGATCTGATTAGAGGATAATGGGAAACACCAGCAGCTTTTATAACAGCCAGCATAAATTGCAGCTGCTTGGTGTTCCTGGAAGTGCCATTTAGAGATTACTTTTATTTCAAAACATTGCAAGCTTAATACCAGCCCTTCTAAAACTCTGCATTAGTGAGGGCAAGGACCTTTAGCAAATTGTATTTAAGATCAGATACAAAGGAAGTGGTTTGAGTTTTGAAATTATTTTGCTGTTATTTGTAATTATCTGCTACAGCCAGCCCAAGATAAGCTCCTTTCGACTCTGGGCAGGTACTACCAAGGTCTCTTACAGATCACCCACCCGCCCTGGCAGACTTGCAGACAGTACAAGGACTCCTCACTTTCCTTCTTAAGGGGCACAACCAGGCTGCCCACTATGCCCCTGCTGACTGCTCCACACACTGAACACGAACAGGAACTACAGGCCACTACCAGGTTAAGTGGTTTTATCTAATCCCACAAAATGCCCTTTCCTGCTTCTGGTGTATCACCCATTATACTATTCATCAATCTCCTCTTCCACATTAAGCCTGGATTAGTGCATGCAGTAATAAACACTATGTGCTGGAAAGCATGTACAGTAGAGGTCAGCAGTCAGTGTCAGCAGCCAGTTTCTCACACCAGTGAGGTTTAAAGCACCTCAGTATCATCCAGCTCACAACATGTAAAACAGCATTATAGCCATCCCACTGCACTGTCAACTATTTGGTGAGGTAAAATGTAGGGCCAACACTGCTATTTCAGCTCCATCTGTGACTTACCGCCTAAGTAATTTCTTGTGGCAGAGCTGGGTTCTAGCCTGGTACTTTAAACCCAGTTATTGCTTCATTTCCCAGCAACACTGTATCACTGTTTATTGCTATCTGTTGCACTTTCAGAGAATAGGAGGAGCACATCTCCTCCTACGAGATGAGTGACCAGAGCACTGAAGTCTTGTGAGTCCTGAAAACTCCCTTGGTGCTGCAGTAGCCATATGAACAGCAACAGCAGAAAACCCCTTATATCCCACATTACCTGCACTGTTTCATAAGGAATTTAAATCACAAAGATCTGAATGTGAAGAATGAACTAGATCTCATGAGAAGAATATGAAGCATCTAAACAAAAAAGATAGAGCCAAAATTCAGCAGAGCAATGATGAGTCAAGAAGTAAGGCTAGCTTACACAATCAGAGACTGGTTTGACAGGCATCAGCCCATTCTTGTTTCACACTAAATCATACCTTGTACACATTTCCTAATTCAGTTATCTGGGGCACTACTAAATCTGTTGTTCTCAATGGAAGACTTCCTCTGGTACAAACTAGATTTCCTTTTATCAGAGTGTCTTTTAACAATAAGATGCTATTAAATATTTATCTGTAATATATTATCTGCAGTGTTCATAAAACTGAGATTGTTGGCAAGTAATCCAACCCAAACCAAAGCAGGTAAAGGGGCAGATTACACGAGCACCACTTACACTCAGCTAACAATTGCCAGGTCAATTTCCACTGCTCTGATTGTGAGTTTGACTTTTCGCATTACAGAATATGCTATCATTTCAACCAGTGCAGGAGATGCAGCATTTAGCAAGAGATATTGAGTTGGAAACAGTGGCATCCTGAAACAACAAAGTATTTATTCTATATCCTGCCCATTTTGACTCAGCTTTGGCTCTTGCCTGCTATCTCATCACTGAGAAGGCCATTAGCAGCAGCTATGTAAGACAGACCACAAAACAGAATTACTTGATCCTCTTTCAGAGGGCTAGCTGTTGGTTCAACAGCTTCCCTGAGCTTTGACACAGGGGCCAAACAATAAAGCAATTTCAGATTCCCATGAGAGAAAGCTGATGCCATAGTGAGGTTTATGTATTTTCCCAGGAATTCCCATGCTGAAATATTGTGAGGTTCCACCCTCAATTTAACCTTTACTCCATGATCAGGCCTGATTTTAGGAGACAAAAAGATGAAGATGGACTATATCAGAGACTGTGACAGGCCATATGTTAGGAGGTTTCTGCCGTGGCTGAAGGCTTCACGTAGAGATTGTGCTCTTGGATCTGATGCCTTCAGGTTGCCCACAGACTGTACACAGGTTAGAGACTGGGGTCACTGTGTGTATGCTATGCAGAGAGGCTACTCTGTATGACTATTTTCCAGCCAGAAACAGATGACTCTGCTCTTATTTAGATCTGTACAAACACACTGGCTTCCCCATTTAGACAAAATAGGAAGAATAATTCCAAACGAGTGAAACTTAAGTTTCCCTGTGCAGCCTGATATTTTCTGAAGGAGCCAGAGACACCTGGGGATACCACATCTAAAGTTTAAACAAAATCATGCATCTTCCATTAGGTCTTTGCTTCAGAGTAGAAGCTGGGACTTGAAATACTGTACTGTACATATAACTGAGCATGCTGGTACCTGAACTGATAAAGCTCTCACACGAGCATAACTATTCCAGAAACAGTTTCTGTCCACCTCAGATAATGCAATTTTCCATCTCTTTCCACTTGTAAAAACAATTAGTTTTGCTGGAGCAGTGGTGGGAATATTTGAGACTGCTTATACAAAGTATCATGGTACATTACTGGCATCTCATGTGGAAATTACATACATAGAGGGTTGTTATTTTGGGGACCTCTCCTTGCCAGGCTTCAGGGTCCAAAAGACTGTCTCTTTTAGTAATAATTGAATTAGTCTATGATATCTTCAATATTTTGTTCAATCTCACATTTTGCAATTTAACTTTACTGGGTAAGTAATTCATGTTTTCTTGAAGCAGATTTACACAGGCACATCCATGAAAAGGCTGACTGTGAGACAGCATGATATATTTCAGACTTATCCTGGTAATTTATCAGTGGGATTGACTGACAGTGGGATTTAGGGCACCCTCAGTAAATTCACTGATGACACCAAGCTCTGTAGTGCAATCACGCTCTGGAAAGAAGGGATGCCACTTGGAGGGACCTGGACAGGCTGGAGAGGCGGGACTCTGCAAACCTCATAATGTTCAACAAAGCGAAGTGTGAGATCCTACACCTGGATTGCAGCACACCCACAGAGAAGTGGGTGATTGAAAGCAGCCTGGCAGAGAAGGCCTGGGGGTGATGGTTGATGAGTAACTCGATGTGAGCTGGCAGTGAGCACTCACAGCCCAGAAAGCCAAATGTATCCTGGGATAAATTCAAAGAAGTGTGGCCAACAGGTCGAGGGCTGTCATTCTCCCCTCCACTCTTGAGACATCCCACTTGGATTACTGCACACAGTTCTGGTGAACCCAGCACAGAGAAGGACATGGAAGTGCTGGAGCAAGTCCAGAGGAGGCCACAAAGTTGCTGAGAGAAATGGAGCACCTCCCCTTTGCAGGCAGACTGAGAAAGTCGGGGCTGTTCAGCCTGGCAAAGAGAAGGTTGTGCGGAAACCCCATAGGAACCCTCCAGTATCTGAAGGGGCCTATATGGAAGCTGGAGAGGGACTCATCATCAGGAACTATAGATGGGACAAAGAGTAATGGGCACAAACTGAAAGAGGGGGAATTGAGGTTGGCTATTAGGAGAAGATTCTTTACTGTGAGGGTGGTGAGACAC
>VYZP01067364.1:0-22798 GCA_013400635.1 Hypocryptadius cinnamomeus
GACCTGCCTGGCCACACCAGCAGCTCTGCAAGGAGTGGTAGTGCAGCCAGTTCTCCAAGGCAGGTTTTGGCTGCTCTCTCCTCCAGGATCCTGGCAGCTCTGGCTGCAAAACTTCAGGAAGCAGAGGTTCATCCGTGGGGAGCTGTCTTTGCCACAGGGCTTTTATTCCACAGGATGTCCTGAGGCAGCACAGGATAAGAAATAATGATTGTTTGTTCTCCAGTTTGTGCAGTGCATCTGGTCAGAGTTCAGCTGTTCAGCACTTTAAACTCCAGGACTTCAAAATGTTCCTTTATTCATCTAAAACTGTGGGAATTCAGTTTTTTATTAGGGTTGGAATCTGTGCATGGATTTCAGGCAGTGGATGGAACACAGGCAGAAATGCTTTGCCTCATTTGCACCTGGCCATGGCTGGTGCAAAGCAGCAGTTTGGTGTTCCTTGGGAAGCAGTGGGAGTGTGGGATTTGAGGCTGTGGCAGCCTCTGTTGGGAGGTGAAGCGTGGTGGTTACAAATTTGAGATTTTTGAGGTGGCACTAACCCAGCCCCAAGTGCTGCAGGGAGGAGGTGATGAATCCCTTGGGCTTGTGCTGCAGGAGAGCAGACTGAAAAAATCCCCTGTGCTTGGGCATTTAATTTGGATTTCTGGCTTTGCATTGTGCATAATGAATTTATCAGCATGTGTTGGTTTCATGGAAGTTTCTTCCTGTTCTCAGGACTGGGACTGCAGTTTTTAGTCCACATCTGCTTTGTGATCTCCCCATCCTCCCCTCGGCAGGGATGCTGTGCTGTACAAACCCTTCTTTGCCAGGCTGGGGGGGGTGGATGTTGCATCCAGGCTCAGTTTTCCAAAAGGGCTCCTTGCTTTTGTATTTTGGTATGTGACCCCTAAATTCCCAAGTATTCCTGTTTACTGGTGAGATGGCTAACAGCTGAAGACTTGGATTTGTGGAATTTAAGTGGGTTTTGAAATGGAAGTAGCCTATCAGTAAATTTTTGTCAAGTTAATGCTCTTAAGTTGGTTTTGTTTGTGTTGGTGAATTGGTAATTAAAATTAAATGCAGAGCAATTAAACACATCATGTGAACCACCATCTTTGTCATGTACTTCTCTCCATTATCACTCTGATTTTATACCTCCCAGGATGACTTGTTTTATCCAGGATATTTATTAAGCCTATGGGAAATTGAGATTGAGGTGGGATGTGCGTGGCTGAAGCATGATCAGAAACCACCTTAGGGTGCTGCTGAACTGGGGAGGAGCAGCTGGGAGGGGCCATAAATGAACTTTTTAATGCTTTTCCCCTTTTTTCTCTCCTAGGTTGGTACAGGGGTTACACACTACGGAAGAAATCCAAGAAGGTGAGTGTTGCCAGAGTGTGGTCCTCGTTTTTCTCTTGCAATAAGATGGGTTTTGGCCCTGGGTGTGTTGGTTTGATGGAGCTGGATCCCAGGTGTGCACTGATCCCTGCTGCTCTGTGTCCTCAGCCTCTGGTCAGTGGGAGCTCTTCAAGTTAATAAAAACTGATTTTAGCAAGGCCTAAAAGATAAGTGGCATATCCAGCTCTTGGGTCCAAAGGGAGGACGTGGAGCTGCTGGAGAGAGTCCAGAGCAGGCACCAGGATGATCCCAGGGATGGAGCAGCTCTGCTGGGAGGAGGAAAGGCTGGGAGAGCTGGGGCTGTTCAGCCTGGAGAAGGGAAACTTCGAGATGACCTCATTGTGGTCTTGTAGTGCCTGAAAGAGCTACAGGAAAGATGGAGAGAGACTTGGGACAGGGGATGGAGGGACAGGACAAGGGGGAATGGCTTTAAGCTGAAGGAGGGGAGATTTAGATGGGATATTGGAAAGGAATTCTTCACTGGGAGGCTGGGATGAAATTCTTGGAATTGCCCAATGTTTCGAGCTGGAAAGGATCTTAAAGCTCATCCAGTGCCACCCCTGCTGTGGCAGGGAACACCTTCCACTGTCCCAGGTGCTCCAAGCCCCAATGTCCAGTCTGGCCTTGGGCACTGCCAGGGATCCAGGGGCAGCCAGAGCTTCTGTGGAGAAGAAGCCCCAGAGCAGCTGTGGCTGCCCCTGGATCCCTGGCAGTGCCCAAGGCCAGGTTGGAGCAGCCTGGGACAGTGGAAGGTGTCCCTGCCCATGGCAGGAGTGAAACTTGGTGAGCTTTAAGGTCCCTTCCAAGCCAGGCTATTTTATATTTCTGTGATCCCAGTTTTTGCACTTTAAAGGTAAATCAGTCACTAAATCTTGATCTTCATCTTTTTTTTTTCTGTGCAGTAACTGCTGCACCAAACTTTTCCTCAGTGAAAAGGTCAGACCTTGATGTTCTCCTTGGTCTGTTCAGAGGATGACACTGCTTCTGTTGAATACTGAATTCCTGGTGAAATGCAGCTCCCTGACCTTGGGAGTTTTCAGTTGTTCCCTTTGGAGAGAGGAGGAGGCTCCTCCTGCACTGGAATTTCAGTGTGCACCAAGGGCTGCATTTACAGCAACTTTTCTGGAATGAAAAGAGAGGAAACCACACAAATACTGGTTGTAGCATCGTGTTTTATTTTTTGAGCCTTTTACTTCATAGTAGTAATTAAACAAAATTAAACTTCAGCGTTTGCTGCTTTTTTCACTGAAACACTGCAAATGCCATGTTTGCCTCCAAAGGTGTGTTTTTAGTTGTTTCCATGTCTAAAAGTACAGTTTGGTGGTTCATCCCACCCATTTCCTTACCAGGCCTGGGTTTTTAGTCTATTTTTGTACTTTCCTTTTTTTTTTTTGCGTGTGTGAACACATTGAATTTCTTACGAACCATATTTCATGAACGTGCTTTTTACAGTCTGAGAAGCAATTAGACATTTTTCTTGCCTTAAATTAATTCCACGTGTTGCTGCATTTGTCTGACTGCCACTAAATTTAGTGATTTTTAAATTTTTTTAAACTGGGGTAAAAAGTCACATGCCTATGCTCTATTTCCCCTGGTGGCTTCCCAAGAATTTCTATTATTGCATTCCCCGATGATCAGAAAACTGAACTCCTACCTTGAGGGGTGAGATGGTGGAATTTGCTTTATCAGCTTGACTGGGATTATTTTAAAACTATTGTTTTATTTCTGGCGTCTTGATTAATTTAGAATATTTTTTCAGAGAAGCTGTGAGGTTGCAATAAGGTCTTGAAAGGACGGGCAGTGCAAAAATTCAATATATATTAAAGAAGTCCCAAACACAACTCTTCTGATGCTTGAGGATGTGAATGGCTCTGCACACCCAGCAGTGTTTTGGCATATTTTAAGTAATAAACACTATCTGTTGTTTGCAGCTGGTTAAATGACACATTTTTTTTCCTCTCCCTCCCTCTCCAAGGGCATATTCCCAGCCTCCTACATCCATCTTAAGGAAGCAATCGTTGAAGGCAAAGGGTAAGTTGGGTTTGAAAAGAACAAAACTCCTTTTTCCTGTTTTATCCACATCATTTCAATGCATTGCCAGGTAACTTACACTTGTTTCCAGGTAGTTTTCTGACTCACTGAGAAGTTATTTTGTGTTTTTCCTGTTCCTTTCCCTGGTGTGTGCAGTAGTTTGAGCTGTATTTGTTGTTCAGCAGCTCTTCAGATCCTTATGTATCAGATCAGCTTTGCTGGACATGCAGGTTGAAGTCTTTAACATGAGTATAGAAGTTGAGTTAAAAACCGGGGAAAAAAACCAAATCCAGAGGAAAATGGAGGTGGAGTGAAATTAATAAATCATTACCCAGGTATGAAATGCACTGAAACAGGATTAAAATGTTTTATTCCTTTGTGCCTGATTTATTTTTATACTCTGTTAAATATGTAAATGATCAAACTACTAATCATGAGATTGCTGCATAATGACATCTTCCTTGCTGATTGCAAAACTGCCTTTAAGTGCCCTACTTCTGCAGTATTCAAAGACCTGGCTGGTGTTTCTTGCCTTCATGGCACCTCATTTTAAAACAAATCATACAGAAACTTTGTGGTAAGGAATTGATTCTTAATTTTTTGTTGTGAGATCAATATTTTGAAAAAAAAAAAAGAACAATTAAAGAGCAGTATGGTGGCATTGCAGGTTGCGCTCATCTGGTTTTTATCTTGGTTGTTTCTTGTGAAATAAATCAGTCAGTAATTAATGTTATAGTGAGGTGTGCATTGATATCCTTGGGAGTTTGGAAATGAGGAGAGGGTGGGAAAAATTCTTGAGGGTGTGGAGGGATAGGATGGGAGGGGATGGCCTTAAGCTGAAAGAGGGCAGGGATGGATGGGATATTGGGCAGGGTGGGAGGCCCTGGCACAGGGTGCCCAGAGCAGCTGTGGCTGCCCCTGGATCCCTGGCAGTGCCCAAGGCCAGGCTGGACAGTGGGGCTGGGAGCACCTGGGACAGTGGAAGGTGTCCCTGCCATGGGACACCTCATGTTTTAGCTTTTCTATTTTTCAGATTCTGTGCTTCTTACTGTGTGGGTCTAGGCTTCATATCAGGGGATGGTGAGCTCTCTGCACAGAGCAGGGAGACAAAACAATTCCTGCTCCAGCTGGGCACCAAGGACAAATGATCCAAATCTCAGCCCACGAGCACAACCAGCGTGGGCTGGAGAGAGAAAAACAAGCAGGATGGGAGTGCATGGGCTAAAGCTGGAATTGGCCAATGAACTGCAATCTGCACATGGAGCAGAGCTGATCACAGGGAGAGACCCCGGGAGCGCTCGTGCATTTTGGGACCATTTTGGTTCATCTTGGGTGCAGCCCTGGCTGGGCTCTTGTGCTGCCCAAGGTGGATCCATGGAGGAGATCCTTTGAATCAATCCCTGCTTTATTCTGTGACTCTGCCCAGCCTCTGCTCTAGGGCAGCCTGCACAAGGCATCAGTTCAAGATCATCTTTGATCCCTTCCAACCTAAACCGTTCCATGATTCCATAATCTGAGCACAGGAAAATACCTTTTATGTGGTGTGGTTTTACTGGTGTGCTTCAGTATCTGATAGCATCTTATTTTTGCTTAGAATTTTACAACAAGTGATGTTAATTCCACTTCTATTCTGTTCCTTTTGGAAATGAACAGTTCTTCCTCAGGAATTAGTCTAGATCAGGTGATTTAGATTGGATATAAAAATTTCCACAGAAGAGGCTGCTCTGTGCAGTGGTGGTGTCACCATTCCTGCAATTGCTGAGAAATTGTGTGGGTGTGGGGACATGGCTTTGTGGTGACTATAGTGGTGCTGGTTGTCCTCAATGACCTTAAATCTCTTTTCAAACCTTAACAATTCTGTGGTTCTTCATTCTCACTGCACTTGCTGCTTAATTCAGCCTTTTTTTTTTTTTTAACTCTTCCTCTTCAGCCAACACGAGACTGTGATCCCCAACGAGCTGCCCCTGATCCAGGAGGTCACCACCACGCTGAGGGAATGGTCCATCATCTGGAGACAGCTCTATGTGGTGAGGCCAGCTCAGGAAAACCTTCACACTGGGAGGGTTTGATGGGAAAAGTGGTGCTGGGAAAGGTACAGGAGAAATGGGAAGGAACTGCTATTTATGAAGGAGTTCTTAATGAATTTTCCTTTCTGTTGTTGTTTCTAAACAACAGTGCTTTCAGTGCTGAAAATCCATGTAACATCATCTCTGTTAAAGCACAAATCTCAGTAGCTTTCTGTGCTTGTTAAAGCACAAATCTCTTGTCTGTTTGCTCAAATCTCTTTATTTTCTTGTGCAGAATCAGGGTTTTTTTAGTGTTACCTTGATCTAGCAATAGTTTGTTGAGCAGTTACAGTCCCTTTTTTGTGTAGGTTCTATTATATGATCTATATGAAACACAGAATATATATATAAACATAGAATATATATATAAAACATAGAATATATATAAAACATAGAATATATATGTAAAACAGAATATATGCATAAAACATATATAAAACATAGAATATATGTATATATAGAACGTATAATATATATAACCATACATATGTAACATATGTATGTTTTATTTTTAAGGTATATACAGATTTGGAGTAATTTGACATGTAATTTTATTAAAGAAATGGTCTTCAGGCTGTTTCTTAAGGTTGTCAGTCTCTGTTATGAAATAATTGAGTATTTAGTGTTGAATTTGTGGGTGTAAACTGAGAGCTTTGTAAAATTATCAATATAGGCCTTTAACCTCTCAGTATTGTTTTACATAATGTTGATGGTTCCCAAATTTTGACACCTTAAGTTGCATACTTGTTTATTTTGATACGCTAAGGTTTCAACCACATAAGAATATATTCTTTGAAATTTGCAGTGATAATTATTGATAGTCTGTCAGATGGGAAGATGATAAAACCAGAGGTGAAAGTGCACATAAATAAGATCAAGAGTTCAAACTTCTATTTAAAAGTGCAGTTCAGATGTGAAGCGAGGCCTGCTGTGGGATTTAAAGTACCTGGCCCACACTTGTGATGCTCTCATTGTGCAAGGTCACTGTAACAAGATAATGGGAACATGAAATTCCTTTATTTAAAGCAGGGTTTAATGCAGTCTCTGTTTCCCATAAATATGTTTGAAATCTTGTATCATAAAAGTACAAGCTGTGTAGTGAAGACACCGAGTGTAATGAAGACGTTTGTGCTGACTAATGTGGCTTTTAATCACACCCATGAAAATAAAGATTAGGAGTAAGAGTGTAATGGAAATGATGTAGTGTGGCAATATAGAAAATGAAGGATAATATCTTCTATGAAAAGAAACAGATTATGTGTTAAAGAGAGAGCTTTAAGGAGTTGGAATAGCAGGGAGTTTGTGAGGTGAGGAGCAGGGAAGGAGTAGAAATAAAGGCAGAAATAAAGGAGGAGGAGCAGAAGCTCAGGAGGGCACTGGGAGCAGCTTTGCCCTTGGTTCCACTGCTGTGGAATCCCAGCATGGTTTGGGTTGAGAGGGACCTGAAATCCCACCCAGTGCCACCCCCTGGCATGGGCAGGGATGTCTTCCCCCATGTCAGGGTGCTCCAAGCCCCGGTGTCTAACCTGGCCTTGGGCATTGCCAGGGTGGAAAGTGGGGCTGGGGCTTGGATCAGCCTGGGACAGTGGAATTTCTGGGTGGGACTGGCTTGGCTTTAAGGTCCCTCCCAAACCATTCCATTCTATGATTCTGTGTTAAACAATACTTTTAGTTCTTTGCTAAAAACTTTGAATCCAAGAACAGGCTATCAAGGGAGGTTTGGTTTACTGGAGGTAATTGGTTTCAGACTGGGCAATCTGCAGGCTTGAGGAATATTCCAGGCAGTTCCTATCTGGCATATCAAAACCCATTAAATGGCCACATTTATGCCTTGATTCAGTTTGTAATTTGTGTTTGAATCTTGAATGGATGTTCAGTTTTTGTTTGCAGAGAGCAGGGGGTGTGGAATGTTTCCCATCTCTCTGGTTTATGATTCCCTGCAGCCCTGAAAATCAGGAACCTCTTCCCCATTTGGGTTTGTCTGTATTTAGCTCCCAGCCATATGTGCCTGTTGTGTCTTTCTCTGCTGCATTAAAGAGCTTTTAATAATGGGTATTTTCTCTCTGTGAAGGTTCTCCCACTATAATCGAGCCAGCTTTTGGATAATCTGAACAGACTGAAGTCTTTAAGTTTCACAGTCAGATATCCTTTTCCCAGAGTCTTGGAGTCATTATGTTCTTTTCCTGCATCTTCTGCAGTTTTTCCTTGTTTTATTTATTTTTTTTTTTAGTGGAAAATTTTATTGTAATTATTTAATTATTCCTAGCTTAGCTGAGTGTTGCCAAGGAAAGTTTGTATATGCTGCTGCCAGTATTTAATATCCACAGTTCCAAGCTTTATAAACACTTGAGGTATTTAACTTCCTATCAAGTTTTAGGTCTTTCCTGGTGTTTCACTGTCCTTTAAAAGTTACCTGTGGACTTGTATGGCACTGATGTGCCCAGTGAGGGATTTTCAAGTGTTGTTGTGGAGGTTTAAGCAGGGAGAGAAAGGATTCTCACATCTGTGGCAGAACTTGAGCCTCTTGCTGTTAAAATGCACCATTTTCAGTCCTGCTCTGCTCAGTGCAGAGGGTCACTGAACAAAGCTACCCTGGGAATCAATAGAAGGACATTTTCCCTTGGATGCCTGAAAACAGCATGACCCGGGTTGTAAGATAAGATAAACCCAAACATTTACACCTATTTAGCTCCTTAGAGCTGAGTGCTGCACTCGGGATATTCAGCGTTCTGTGTTGTAGGAAGTTAGGCTCCTGTTCCAGAGCTGCTGTAGACTTACCCTCTGAATTCCTGTTGATAATTGTGATTTTTCCTGTGTGTTCCCAACCTTTCAAACCTGATTTCTCCCCTGTTTTTCCCCCCACAACAGCAGGACAACAGGGAAATGTTCCGCAGCGTCCGGCACATGATTTACGACCTGATCGAGTGGAGATCCCAAATCCTCTCCGGGACCCTGCCCCAGGACGAGCTCAAGGAGCTGAAAAAGAAAGTGACTGCCAAAATTGATTATGGCAACAGGTTCGTGAACAGCATTTCCAAGTTTTTCTGCCTGAATCCAGATCACCCTGTGTAAGACACATCAGCTGTCAGTGAATTCTTGGAGGTTTCTTTTTTTTTCCCCTGGAGCTGTAGATGAAATATTTGTGTATTCACACTTCTGTTACAGCAAGATAAAGATTGAAGTTGAGGCAGTATCTTTAAAGTGTAATATGTAAAGTGGAATCCATCTCTCTCTCTTGATGGTATCATCAATTTGACAATGGTATGAAGCTGTAATTTTTTAAGGCCAATTCAAAAGTGCAAGTATTGCCTGCCTTGAAAGTAGAATTTTAAACTCCACTTGCTTCTGTGGCACAAACAGTTGTCACCCTCTGAGCACCACCAGCTGCCTGTGCCCTCGAGTCACTCAGCTGTAATGTGATGTTGAAGGATTTGGCTCAGAAGCACCATTTAGCTCTTGGTTCCTCTCCTTCCACAGCATCCAGCTGGTAGCACGAGATGAGCAGGGAGATTTTATAAAAGAAAGGAGCTATTTAGCAGAAGAGAGTGGAAGTTGGGGAGGAAATATTGCCCCAAAAAGCAGTTCAGGTTCCATGTGTTGGATATTTCAGTGATTCAGATGTATTCTCTCCCCAGATGGTTGGCTGGGTTTAAAGACAATTTTTGTAAATACAAGTTTTAGATTATAATTTGTCTGTACAATTATGATTTTGCATTTTGATCAAAAATAAGAAATCAAATCTTACTCCTCATCATTGGAAGCAGTGTTTTGAATACTGAGAGACAAAACATGTTGTAGTACTCTCTTCAGTCCTGCCCATTGTGTGGGATTCTGTTGTCCTGCACACCTGGGGAGTGAAAAAGTTGGCATCAACCCAGTCTTTCAATGCTTTGTGATGCAAATATCTCACCATGTTTCATCTATTTGTGTTTAATTCCTTAAGAACTGCCAAACTTGCAGTATTTCTGCTCGTGTACTTTATCAGCAAAAGATGTGGAAAAAAAAGAAATTAAAAAAATAATCAGTAACTGCATTCAGTCAGTAATTATCATTTGCAGTCTGAGGTATGGACAGTGGTACCTCTGCAGACAATTACCCAGATGTTGTTAGGATTATTTGTTTGGCTACTGGATTTCACCATCTGCCCAAGGAGTTGGTAGAAGTTGCTCTGAATAACCTCCAGATGCTCAGCCTTCAAATCCAGTGGAACATCTTGTGCTGTGCTTTGTATTTGTAATGTTCTGATGGACTAATTAAGTGATCAGAAGGTTGTCTGGGGAGTGCAGGAGGGAGGTGAATGTGAACTTCTGAGTAAATGCTCACCACTGAAAGATAACATATGTTCCTAATAAAACCCTAAACCCTTCACTTGTGCCTAAAAGGAGCATGAATGGGGATTTTAGGGTAGAGACACAATGAATTCATTATCTGCTTTATAAATACGGGGTCACCTTTGAGGTCCCAACCCAAATAATTCTAGATGTTTTCTGTCCTAATCATGTCCTAACCTTTCCTGACTTGTGAAACACTGATTTGTAAATAAGTTTTTTTTTCCTTCTGTAAATACAGACAGAAGTTTTGCAGTGTATTGTACAATAACTGAGGAAGCAAAAATGGCCTTAGGAATCTGTATTTTTAATATCTCTCTGAAATTGGGTCAGGTAATTTTGTTGTGAAAACACTGGGTTTTTTTTGTTCAGTTGCAAATGTCTGTAACTGGGACACTTAGGAAAAAAAAAATCAGATTTTTTTCCCAAGCATCATTTGCAAGTTAAAGGCTAAAACAAAGGAACTGAATCAAAGGAGGGTTTGCTTCAACTCCTTTGACAGCCTGTGCAAACATTGCTGTGTTGTAGTCTGGGTTATGAGACTTTGCCTGAATTTCTGAGCTTTTTCCCTGGCCCAGGCAGTTTCTCCCATGGAAGGACTCTGACAGTTCCAGTGCTCTGTGGGTGTTTCTCCTGCTGTGGCTGCTGTCCAGGGAACAGTAGTAAGGAGGAAGAAAACAACTTTGGCTGCTTTTCTGTTTGCTTTCAGTGATGAAACCATTTTCTCACCAGAAAATTCATCTGGGAGTGAGATGTTCTGGGGATGCTGGAGAGTTTTGTGGTGGCTGGGTCCAGCTCCAGAGCAGAGCTTAAAAATCTGCTGCCTCCACCCTGCAGCTTGAGTGATCTTTGTGTCCCCTGCAATTAATGCAGTGCAGTTAATCGGAGGGGTTTGGGTGTTGACCCCACTCAAGGGTTGAACACTTCCAGGGGTGAGGAGGAGTCCTCCAAGTCCATGGAAATATCTCTGTGTGCCACAGCTCCTGTTTCCAAGCTCTTGCAGGTTATGTCCAGGTGGAATTTACTTTCAGATAAATCATGAACCTCTGTGTGACTTAGCAGACACAGCAAATTTGATTTAAGCTCATTGATCAAACATATTTCAACTCTAAAGTTAGAGCAGCTCCACTGGGAGGGCTGACCACAGAGTTAAAAGGAAATAAGGACACATTTATTGGGGTGGAGGTGACAAGGGCAGTCTTAGGGAAGGGACCTGATTTTTTTTAACCCTTGGTACTGCTGCCAGCACTGTGGAAAATGTGGAGAAAAGTGAAAGGTTTTTCCTGAGCCTGGATTTGATTGTGGCAGAAAGCTTCCTCTGCAGAAGGTAATTATGGATGTTAACACCCTGCTGACAGAGATCTGGCTTCTGCTTTAAAAAAGGAAACAACTTCTGCCTCATCTTATGGGGTGTGGGTAAAACATGAATTGGGAGTGGGAGACACAAGCTGTGTGTGGTGGGCCTTGGTTGTTCAGACTGTTGGATAAATCAGAGCAGGAGACCAAGTCTCTGGCAAATTTATTTGTTTAAGAAGTTGCTTCCCCAGCTGTTGTGCTGTTTCATTTCCATCCCTTCTCCCTGTGCTGTGGGAATAAGTGACTTGGATCTCCAGGTTGCTGACATGTTAAATTGCATTATCACGTCTCAGATAATCTCTTTTCCATCACGTGTCAGGTGTGCTAGTTGAACACTTGGCAGGTGCTTTTTATGCTTTTTATCAGCGCTGTTAATTCACAAACATCTTTTCTGTCTTGTTTAGAATTCTGGATTTAGATCTGGTGGTGAGAGATGAAGATGGCAACATTTTGGACCCAGAGCAGACCAGCACCATCAGCCTTTTCAGAGCACATGAAATAGCTTCCAAGCAAGTGGAAGAGAGGCTACAAGAGGAAAAAGTGAGAGACTCTTTGGCTTTTCCCTGGGAAACACAAGGCTGTAAACTAATTGAATGACTTATTTTTAGCATTGGTAATGAGGGATTTGATGTGTTTATGAAGAGTTATCAGGCTTAAAAATTTTGTAAGAAGTTTTGTCTTAGGCTGGGGTTTCTTTTCATCCTTTAAAGGCTTTAGTAGAATTTATGGTTCAGACCTGTATGAATAAATCAGCTGCATTTGTAGGTTAATATCAGATGTGCACGTGAGAGGTTTGTAAGTTAGGTTGTCATCAGAGTTTCTATTTGAGAATCACAAAGACTAAAATCCTCATTCTTGCGTGGTTTCTTTATGCCAATCCTAAAAACTTGTTGTCGAAATAAAAGGAGCGAATTTAAAGCCCTTCTCAGTCTTGAATTGTCAGCACCTTTGCAGTTCAAAATCCTTATTTTTAAAAGGAAGAACTTTTCTGTTTATTTTTATTGTGTGTTCCTGGATTTTTTTCAGGTATATTTGAGGCTCTATTTTTTCTCCATTTATTTCTCTCTACTTAATAAGTGAAGACATCTTTTCTCTCCTTTTTCTCTTCTTTTTTATTTTAACTTTTTCCTTATGGTGCAGCACTTCAAGACAGATCCAGAAAATCTGTCTGTCATAAAACTTAACAGAAGAAAGATCACAGGAGCAGACACTCAATGGAAACCTCCTCTTCTTTCTGGAAGGTTTTAGGAAAGTTTTATAGCAGCTGGGTGTCTGTTAGGCTAACTTCAACTTTATTTTGTTCTTCAATTGCAGTCTCAGAAGCAGAATATTGATATCAACAGACAAGCCAAGTTTGCTGCCACTCCTTCATTTGCTTTATTTGTAAATTTAAAAAACGTCGTGTGTAAAATAGGAGAAGATGCTGAAGTCCTGATGTCTCTGTATGACCCCCTGGAATCCAAATTCATCAGGTCAGGGCCATTTTTATCTGTGCTCACTCAGGGATGGTACTGAGGGACTTTTGGGGCTTAGCAAAGTCAAATTTCTGTGAAAAGCAGAGGCAGGTCCCTTCACTTGGGACATGTTTCAGGGTTGTGCTGTGCTTGTGGTTCCCCAAGAGCAGATGGAAATTCAAGGTGAACACACCTGCAAGGGCTGTGCCCTTGCTGAGCTGCTGAATTCCCACACTTGGTTGCTGAGGAGCTGCTTTCTTTATAAAAATTGTGTGCACTAAGGGAAATGCCAGCTCCCTGCTCAGTATCTGTTTCCTTAGGATAAGGAAATTGGGTTGAAAAGTCTCTTGTAAATTCTGAAGTTGGTTTTATCTGTTTATGTTAAAGGGCATCCAGTGATAGGGTGTGGGGGAATGGCTTTAAGCTGAAAGAGGGTAAATTTAGATGGGATATTAGGAAGAAATCCTTTCCTGGGAGCGGGGTGAGGCACTGGCACGGGTTTCCCAGAGAGGTTGTGGGATTGTCCCAATCCCTAGCAGTGTCCAAGGCTGGGTTGGACACTGGGGCTTGGAGCAGCCTGGGATAGTGGAAGGTGTCCCTGCCCATGGCAGGGGATGGAACGAGCTGTTCTTTGTGATCCCTTCCAGCCCAAAGCATTCTGTGGTTCTATTGCTCTATGGTTTAAACAGAAAGTCTTCAAAATATTGTTCTTTTCAGTGAGAACTACCTGGTGAGGTGGTCGAGCTGTGGCCTCCCCAAGGACATTGACAGACTGCACAACCTGCGGGCCGTGTTCACCGTGAGTGGGCCCCGCCTGGGGGCACCCTGGGGTGGGGATGAGCTGGGTGGGAGCAGTGTGGGGCACCTCTGCAGGGGCAAACAGACCTGGGGAGGGCCTGTAGGGCAAGGGGGAATGGCTGCTGCTGCCAGAAGGCAGGGTTAGGTGAGATACTGGGAAGGAATTGTTCCCTGGGAGGGTGGGGAGGTCCTGGCACAGGGTGCCCAGAAAAGCTGTGACTGCCTCTGGATCCCTGGAAGTGTCCAAGGCCAGGTTGGAGCAGCCTGGGGTAGTGGAAGGTGTCCCTGCTCATTGCTGGGGTGGGAACAAGATGATTTTGAAGGTCCCTTCCAGCCCAAACCATTCCACAATTCTGTGCTGCTAAAGGCTTGCATGAGACATTTCTTCTAAGTGGCTGCTAGATATTCTCAACACCTGGGAAAAAACCAAAGCAAATTTTTGAACTTTTAACTTATTAGAAATGGTTTGCCCTCCTAAGGAATTAATTTGCAAACTCCAGTAAGATGTTGAAGTTCTGTTACAAAAGCTGCTCTGCTCTGAGAGCACTTTTTGTTAGAGGCTTGCACAGCAAAGGCAAATTCTGAGTAGTAAAGCCTCTGCCTACTGAAATGGAACTTGAAATTCAGCTGTTAGAAAGCAGTCTGATGTTGCTCCTGTTTGTAGGACCTGGGCAGCAAGGACCTGAAGAGAGAGAAGATCAGTTTTGTGTGTCAGATCGTGCGTGTGGGCAGGATGGAGCTGCGGGACAACAACACCAGGAAGCTCACGTCGGGGCTGCGCAGACCCTTCGGGGTGGCAGGTACCTCTGGGGTGATCTCTCCATCTCGTCTCCAGTTCTTCCATGGAAACTGGGTGGTGGAGCTGCTGTGGGGTTGTATAAACTCAGAGTTGTTCCAAATCCCATCAGACTGGTTGCTGTATCCTGTACCCACCAGGGTTTGTGTAGCTGAGATTCCAAAGCTCATTTGCACCATATTATTCCACAGACTGCTCTGAAATTCCACAGTTGAGAATTCCTCTTCTGAGTCACTGTGGCTTCAGTTCCCTGGGGGGTTCCCTCTTCCCACGTTGCTGAGTTCACTCAGTGCCCTTGGTTTGTCTTTGCAGTGATGGATGTTACTGACATCATTAATGGGAAGGTTGATGATGAGGACAAGCAGCACTTCATCCCCTTCCAGCCGTAAGTAGGGAGCAGTTACAGGAACAAGCAGGAGTGAAAAAACCAGGATTTTAACTTTGATTAAAAAAAAAAACAAACTAATATTTTAAGTTAATTTATTTCCATGGGATATTTTCTCCTGAGTAATATTGCTAATATATCTTCCCTGATACTTTGCCATTAGCTGCAACAGTGATATCCCCAGAAACTTTAGGGTTTTTGGAGTTTAAAGCATGCATTCCCAATTTTGCAGCCTTGTTTTCTTTTTGTTTCAAGTTGTCAGGGGGAGAATGTGTAGGAGGTGAAATGCTTAAAGTAAGTTCACTGCTGGTTTAGCTCTGCCTGAGATCAATAGAGATCATGTTCCATCCATAAATCCCAAGTTTTTTCTTCCATGAAGTCAGGAAAGGTAGAAGGGATAAGGCAAATAAATTTACATGAAATAAATAAAAAATAAATAATAAATGTACATGGATACTTAGTTCTCCCATTGTGGAATATGCTGGACTGCCATCTGTTCCAAAAGGCAAAACATAGTTATGGGGACTAAATTCCTTGATTAATACACTAATGGATATTCAGATGGGCTTTTAATATTTTTTAAAAAAGATTGACATAATAAAATCATAAATTAACTTTGTTTTGCGAAATAGGCATAATTCAGGAACCCCTTGTGGTTTGAAGGTGTTGGGCTGGTGAGAGGACTGCAAGGTGTGCAGGTCCTGCAGAGATAGGGGCTGTTAATGACAAAATCAAAGTACAATTCAATTTTTCAAGGAAAATGGGGTTTGGGGAAGAGAAAGATGATACGTTTATTGTGTGGTAAACAACAGCAAAGTTGTTTTTTAGCCAGTGTGGAAGTATGCAATGAAAATGAACCTTTCAGAGGGGGTGCTAATGGAACATCCAGTTTTCTGCTCCATTAGCACTGATTCATTTTTCCTGTTACATATATACAGATCTTTAAAAAGATGCACAATGTGATTTTTCTTTTTCCCCTGTAATAAATGAAAACATTTTCCTGAAAAAGTCTATCCCAAAGGACATGAATAAGGTGGAAATGAACGCAGGGTGAATGCTGGTGTTATTTCCAACATAGACTTGGGCTGTGTATATGAGGCATATTTTTCTCCTCATCCCATGCTTTGTTTCTGTTGTACCACATGCAATTCTGTTTTCATATCTTTGTTTGTATTCATTCACTGGCCACCAGCACAATGGTTGTCAAAAGCACTTGGCAAGATTTACTTCAGTGCCACCTAATGCTGCTGTTTATTTATCATCCCCATCTTCTCATTTGTTCACCGAGTTTGGGTTGTCTGCTTTTCTCCTCCTTTTCCCTGTGAGATTGATGGGAGCTTTTCCTTCAGGCACTCCACCTGTGGAATGACAGAGGTGACCCTGGAGGTGTTGCAGGGCCAGTCTGCTATGAATATATCTATATTTCAATATTTATATAAAAGAGAACTGCCTGTGTGGGTTTTCACTGAGTAACTGGGGACTCCCAGGTGGGAGACCTCCCCCTGCTCCCTGAGGACTGTCCCTGTCCCTGAGGGAACAGAGCCCTCACAGGTGTGTGTGCTGGACTCTCTGTGGTAGATCAGCGTTCTTCTGATTAATGATCTCCCTCTGTCTTTCTTGTTACCTTTCCTGTCCTTTGTCCTGCGTTGACTAATAAATACTCTTTGTCACAACTATGATACGATCTTTTGTGTTCCCTTGTCACTGTGACTTCTGGTTTTCTGTGCCCCTTTGTCTCCTGGTGTTGGTCGTCATGTGCATCCTCCAGGCTAGCGTTGGATGACGCCATTCGACACAAGCAGCTGAACATATCATCCCGTTTTTCACCCAGGGTGGCAGGGGAGAATGATTTCCTGCAGACTGTTATAAACAAAGTGATTGCTGCTAAAGAAGTCAACCACAAGGGTCAGGGTAGGTACTGCTCTCTCTGTGCACCTTGATTTGCTTCATGTGGTGGTTTTGATTTTGGGATCAAAAAATTGTTTGTACGGTTTTGTTCCTCCCTTCCACACCCCTCAGGGCTCAGCCTGCTCTTCCCCCTTCCCCATAATTTTTCCCCTGCCCAGGGTGGACTCTGCATGTTGTGGCATTGTTCAGCTCTTGGGTGTCTTTATATTTCTGCATGAAGGAGAGGGTCCAGGGGAGGCCACCAAGAAGATCAAGGGTCTGAACATCTCTGATGAGCAGAGACTGAGGGAGCTGGGCCTGGTTGCTCTGGGGAGGAGGAGACTGGGAGGGAACCTCATTATTCCATATAAATACATCCAGAGGGTGCCAGGGGATGGGGTTTTCAATGGTTCCCCATGACAGGATGAGGAGCAGTGGCCATAAACTAAAACACAAGTTCCGCCTCACCACGAGGAAGAATTTCTTTCTGTGGAGGGTGGCAGAGCTCTGGAACATGTGCCCAGGGAGGATGTGGAGTTTCCCTTTGTGCAGACATTCCCAACCCACCTGAACCCGTTCCTGTGTCACCTGCTTCCCTTGGCAGGACTGGATGATCTCCAGAGGCCCCTTCCAACCCCACCTGTCCCATGACAGATCCTCTGCCGGAGGGGATGACTCGAGGACTCACCTCTTGTGCCCTTGAGCTGTGGATTTTTACCTCTCTGTGCTGAAGGAAGGGATACTCCCTCCCTTCTCTTCCTTTCCCATATTTTTGCTCTCTGCAGCTGCACTTGGAACATTTTGCTCCTTCCCCAGGAGACCTGAGCTTGCAGGAGGTGAGGAGGGAGCCAGAGCCAGGCAACCCCTCTGAAACCTTCCCTGGTACCTTCTCTAAGGCACTGCTCTGGGTTGGTTTATTTTTGTGTGTGATCCCATGATCATGATGTGTCTGTGCCCAGTTGTTCCTCTGCTGGCCTCAATATTTTCTGGGAATTCTGGATTAATGTGGAGTTATGCTGATTCATACAGAGTTTGCACCAAACACTCTGTGAATATCTGTATCACTCCATATCTGACCAAACCCCAGGAAAACTGCACACTTTTCCCTGATTTTGCTTTTTAATAGCAAACAAAATTTTGCCTAAACCTTATTTCTAGATTCTCCTTTACCTAATGAGGAAAAGTTTTATCTGCTTCCCCTCCTTGTTTTCACCTGTGGCCAGTGTGTATCCCCCAGGAGGAAACATTTCAGTGTCTTTGATTCATTCCAGATTCTTTCCCTAAAAGAGATTGCCCAAGCAAACAGAAAAAGGATTGGGAGTTGTTCCTTAGCCAGTCAGTGCAGGTACAGTTGCAGCTCAGTGAAATTGCAGCTGTCAGAACCATCCCTGGCAACAAATCAGCCCAGAAAGTCTTACAGAGATGCCATGGAAAAGACAAGCTGCCAAGTGTACACAAAATGAATATACAGTTAATTCTGTAACAGGGTAACCCACAATTTATTTCATGGATGAATATTTTTGGGGTGTTTTTCATAGCTTTTAATTTTAGGATTTTCTTCTGCAAATTGCTGCTGTGATTATTTTGTGCTTAAACTTGATTGCCAGCCTCTTCACCAAGTGGAGGCTTCTTTGGGTTGGGTTTCTTTTTTATTTTTATGGGGTTTTTTTCTACTTTGGCATCTTTCTTTTTCCTGTAACAAATGTGCCTGATGTTAGTTGGCAAGCAGCAGCTTTTTTAGTGGCTTCTTCTGCTACTGAGCAGAAAAATATCAGCTGTGTGAAGCTGATGCTGTAGATTTGTGTGCTCAGAGCAGTAAAAACAGCTTTATGGGGTGGTGATCAATCAGTTTGGGGCATGGATCTGCTGGTATTGCTTGTTTGGAATCCTTGGGTCTTTCCATGCAAATCATCCTTGCTCCTTCTCTTTTTTCCCCATGGAAGATAAGAAGATAAACATCTCATTACAAAGAACATGGAACATAATCAGAAATAATTCTGTGTGCTGTACTCCTATTTTTGTGTGAAGTGATGAGATCTGTTGAGTGCTTGAAAATATTTGGTTTTTTTTTTAGTAAAGGAAGATCAGTTATCTTAATGTACCTAATTATTTTAATGTTTTTACATTTTTCAAGTTCTAGAAAGAAGTCTTTAGTAAATAGGAATAAATCCCAGCAGTTTCATAATTGTGGTTTTTTACACAACAGGTCTGTGGGTGACTTTGAAACTTCTTCCAGGAGATATCCATCAGATTAGGAAAGAGTTTCCACACTTAGTGGACAGGTCAACAGCAGTGGCTCGGAAAATGGGTTTTCCTGAGATTATCATGCCTGGTAAGGCACTTAATTAATGCTGCTTTGTTACATTTTAACCTGCTTTAAATGCTTGTATGTATGAGAGGTTTTGGAGGAAAAAAATAATTAAGGATGAATTTAAGGTATGGTAGGCATTAAAAAAAAAAAGTCATCAAAAGTTAAAAATAATTAAAAATAAATGTAAAATACTTTGGTAATACCAGCATCAATAAATAAAGCTCCCACCCCCATCAAGAAGACAGGAAATCCCAGTGAGAGTGGAACAACTTCTTTTTTTTCCCAGTTAAAAAGAATGTACACAAAGTACACACTTTGTATTATCCCCACAGCAAGGGCATATGTAAACCTTCTCTCCTGTGCTGAATCCAAAGCAGGTTTTTGAGGCACAGGCTTGATTTAGAGATAGCAGCTCTCTTAGGGTTTGTACCAGATCTGGATAATGCATTTGAAAGAGAGCCACATCATTTTTTAAAAATACATGTATTCTGTGCATGTTCAGTTCAGGTGTCTACAAAAAAACCCAAAAAAACAAACCAAAAGCCATGAAAACCAACCCAAAAACGTGGTGCTTCTCAAAGTAAAAACTGCCATGAGGAAGAGCAGAACCTGCAGTGTCCTTTGCAGATTGCTGGGCTCTGGGGGATCCATGAGATGTTTCCAGAGCCCATCCCAGTTCCAGGTCTCCCTGTGGCTGCTGACAGAGGTCTGTCAGATGTTTTACAGTCTCTTCTACAAGTGAGTGCCTCAGCACCTTGTTTGCATCCTGTGCTGGCTCATAAAATTATTGGAAATCCCTTGTTTCCCCAGCTCATTGTCAAAATTTCACTTGAATTGGGGTGGAGCTGAGGAGCATTTTTAGTCATAAATCTAAACACAACCCTCCCCTGCAACCCCCAGGCCAGCAAAATCATCAAACCTCTTCCTGCTGTAACAAATTAGAGACCTCTTGTTAAAATATTTTAAATTGTTAAAATATTTTAAATTGCAAAATACCTTTGTATGGGATAAATGTGTTGAAACTTCTCCTTTCAAGTGAATACCAAAAGAAGTTGTGTAAAAATGAAATAAATAGAAATGTGGTGTTTGAAATGTTCTGCCATTGTTTGTGTGTCCTTGGTTTCCCAAATCCTTGGGTTTACTGTGAGAATTGTGGATTATTTTGTGCACTGCTTTCCCTTGTAGGAGATGTTCGAAATGACATCTATGTCACCTTGGTGCAGGGAGATTTTGACAAAGGCAGTAAAACCACAGCAAAGAATGTGGAAGTCACAGTGTCTGTTTATGATGAAGATGGCAA
Organism: Hypocryptadius cinnamomeus; assembly: GCA_013400635.1. Taxonomy (NCBI): domain Eukaryota; kingdom Metazoa; phylum Chordata; class Aves; order Passeriformes; family Zosteropidae; genus Hypocryptadius; species Hypocryptadius cinnamomeus. The sequence continues at coordinate 20,090 of VYZP01067364.1, forward strand.
GAGATTAGAGGTATTAAAGTATTTAATGTCTGGGGGCTTTCTGATTTTGATACATATCATGTTAAGCCTTTTCAACAGCTGTATTTGTCAGCTTAAGGTCCCAGGTTTTATTTTCAACCAAACTTTTGTCATCATTAAATACGTCTTGCCTTATCAATGCATGCATTTTGGTACCAGTTTCATGAGGAGCATTCTCTCTTATTCTGGCTACTTCACTGATTTATTTTTTATTTGACTGAAAAAATGGAGTTTAAGTGACATGAAGGCTTCCCCTTCTGTTTGTTTCTGCAGAGTGTTATTTTTCCTGGTGCTGGTGATGAAGCCATCTCAGAGTACAAGTCAGTGATCTATTACCAAGTAAAGCAGCCTCGCTGGTTTGAGACTGTAAAGGTATTTAAACTGTTAAAATAACTTCTCTGGGTGTTAATGTGCCATTAATACAGCTTCCAGTGGGAAACAAAACTGGGGAAATTCAGTGCCTGTGTTCAGCAGGGCAAGGAATAGCTCAGCCAAGAAGGGCTTTGACTTTTATTGCATATTGAATTTTATTTCAGCCATTGCTCGGGATGAATGGTGTGGGGAAACTCCAGCACCTCTTCAGGAATAGTTTGCTCTCTTTCCATGAAGCTGACCTAGAGGAGAGCAGGATATTAAGACTAAAACACATTTGCCACAGTGTTGGACTCATCACTGTTTGGGGAGCTGGTTGTGCTTTAAGCCTGCTCATTTTGCTGGGGTAATAACCTTTCCACTGCCACGTTTGGAGATTGCAAATCTGGAATCCTTTCAGTCTGTCTGTGAGCAGGGGCTCTGTGCTCACAAGGGCCTCGCAGCTGCTCCCACACCTGAATTTCCACTCCAGAGTTGCCTTATTGTGTCTGTAGACAGAAAAGGGCTCTTGGAATGGCAGAGGATGGACATGCTGCTGGGATTATCACTCACTGATCATTTGGAAGATGTCTGGATGGGGTGGTGGAGGCTGAAGGTGCTGCCCTGACCATTTCCTTCTCCACCCCTCCCCTCCCCTTGTGTTGGACTCATCACTGTTTGTGTTGTGCTTTAAGCCTGCTCATTTTGCTGTGGTAATAACCTTTCCACTGTCACGTTTGGAGGTTGATGGTGGCTTTCTGGAATCCATTCAGTCTCTGCAGCAGTGGGAGCAGGGGCTGTGTGCTCACAAGGGCCTTGCAGCTACTCCGGAATTGTCACTCCAAAGGTGCCTTGTCGCGTCTGTAGACAGAAAGGACTGCTGAGGATGGATGTGCTGCTGGGATTGTCACTCACTGATCGTTTGGAAGTGCTGCAAGATGTCTGGATGGGGTTGGGGGAGGCTGAAGGTGCTGCCCTGACCATTTCCTCCTTCTNCTTGGGAATTCCTGGAGCAGGGATGATGTTCCCACATTCCCAGTCCAGAACTGATCATTGTCTTTGCTTTTAGTGCAGGATTAAATTTGTGACGCTTCGTCATATCCAGCTCCTTTTTCCCGTTACATCTTCCTCACTCTCACCTATCCTGACTTTTTCCTTCCCTGCCCAGTTTTTTTTCCCCCAAAGGGAATAACTGGAATTTTTTACTAGTACATTTACTAAATGTACTCCATTTACTAATGGAGTAAAGCTTTTCGTTAATAACTCAGAGGGTTGTGGTATTCTGTATCTTAGAGGTAGGGAGTAGTAAAGATCTTCAACAAATGGGAATGTGAAAGTCTACAGTTGGTTTAACATCAGTAATTGAAGACTTTGGGATTAACAAAATTAATGAAATAATCTAGACAATGGTACTTTTAAAGGAAAACAATGTTCGAAAAGTGTCATTATTATCAGAATTATGATTGTGTGCTACAAATTATTAGGGTCAGAAATGTTCTTATGATGAGTCAAATATTTAGGTTGGCCACAGCCTAAATATTTAAAAGAGGTCACTCCTAAATATTGACAAGATCCCCTTTCAGGGCTTTCTCCCAGGCTCCTCGGGCTGTCTCAAGGTGATGACACTTTCCTTCTGGCTTTACTTCTCAGCTTCCTTTGTGATCTCTCCTTCATCTGTTGCTTTGTTGTTTTAAACTTTTGCCAGCAGATTTGACCAAGAAGCTGGATGCATTTTGTAGTTCCTGTTGGCTGCAGAATGGGTCAGCTTTCAAAAAACTGAGGCACTTCATCTGCATTTATGGATCCAGTTTTTGTTTTGCTTCTAATGTTCCCCCTCCAAATGTCTGTCCTCAGGGCTCTGTGCTCTGATGAGATCCTAGTGCTGGTGTTTAATCTTTATTCCAGCTCCCAAACACTGCCATTCTTCTAAAAACTTGGGCTTTCTCAATGCATCACATTTCTGTTTTGTTTTTAAAATTTGCCTTTTTAAAGCTTTCCAAAAAGAACAGACAGAATATGGAAATAAGAAGCATCTGGTTATTATTGATGTATTCATTTGGCTTTTTTTTTTTTTNCCTTCTCTCCCTGCTGCCAGGTTGCAATCCCCATCGAGGACGTGAACCGCAGCCACCTGAGGTTCACCTTCCGCCACAGATCCTCCCAGGACTGTGAGTAACTCAGCCTCTCCTTGATGCCTCAGGTTCAGCTTTTCTGTTTTTCAGATTCTGAGCTGCTTTAGTGTGTGGGGCTTCACATTAGGGGATGGTGAGCTCTCTGCACAGAGCAGGGAGACAAAACAATTCCTGCTCCAGCTGGGCACCAAGGACAAATGATCCAAAT